>JAPTHN010000003.1:90122962-90397520 GCA_026936325.1 Platynereis dumerilii
CCCTCATGCTACTTTAAAGAGTTAGGCTCATCATGGACTTGCCCTATCATATTAATGTATTTGCTATATCAAACTTTAATTATTTATATACAAGTACACACAGAGTATCCTTATAATCAGCCTATTGCATATTTGGACTCTCAGCATTCTGCTGCCCCATCAAAGTGAAGAAACGGCACTTGCTGACTACTTTAATTGAACATATCCCTCCCTCAACAATTGAACCCATCCCTCCCTCAACAATCTCAAAGGAAGCCAGACGGCTATCAGTATGGTCCCCTAACCATAATTCCTCCAAAAAGTATATGCTCTGAAGGAAAATATCCAGTCCACTGCTTTTATTCCAACAAGAGCAGGACACAATGTAAAAAAGCAAAAATATATGTTCAATGCACAAATGCTGCATTCTCAAAAACCAGTAAGAAATAATATTTTCCTTCAGAAGTCCTCTGTGTACCTTCTTTTGTTGTCAGGTGTAATTACACTCCTGACAACAAAAGGATCCTAGCAAATGAATTGCCAAAAACTACAGAGCAAAAAGGAATGAGCTCTGTCCAAGCTCTGTAAACTGACAAAAGGTAAGATATGATAATAATAAGGAGGCCTCAATCCTTTTAATAATTAGACCAATACACCCAATTTCAATATAATTTGCCAAGAACAGTCGTAACAATTACTGAACAAAGAGCCTTTTTTAATTTAGATGATAGTCACAGGATATCACAGGGAGGCCTCAATCCTTTTTAATAGCAAATATCAATTTACAAGTACACACAGAGTATCCTTATAATCAGCCTATTGCATATTTGGACTCTCAGCATTCTGCTTCCCCATCAAAGTGAAGAAACGGCACTTGCTGACTACTTTAATTGAACCCATCCCTCCCTCAACAATTGAACCCATCCCTCCCTAAACAATCTCAAAGGAAGCCAGACGGCTATCAGTATGGTCCCCTAACCATAATTCCTCCAAAAAGTATATGCTCTGAAGGAAAATATCCAGTCCACTGCTTTTATTCCAACAAGAGCAGGACACAATGTAAAAAAGCAAAAATATATGTTCAATGCACAAATGCTGCATTCTCAAAAACCAGTAAGAAATAATATTTTCCTTCAGAAGTCCTCTGTGTACCTTCTTTTGTTGTCAGGTGTAATTACACTCCTGACAACAAAAGGATCCTAGCAAATGAATTGCCAAAAACTACAGAGCAAAAAGGAATGAGCTCTGTCCAAGCTCTGTAAACTGACAAAAAGATATGATAATAATAATATTTATACTCGCATGTATACAAATTTAGATGATAGTCACAGGATATTACAGGGAGGCCTCAATCCTTCTAAAATAGCATAGACCAATACACCCAAATTGAATATAATTTGCCCAGAACAGTGGTAACAACTACGGAACCAAGAGCCTTTTTTAATTTAGATGATAGTCACAGAATATCATAGGGAGGCCTCAATCCTTTTAATAATTAGACCAATACACCCAATTTCAATATAATTTGCCAAGAACAGTCGTAACAATTACTGAACAAAGAGCCTTTTTTAATTTCCTTTCACATCAAAGTGAAGAAACCGCACTTGCTGACTACTTTAATTGAACCCATCCCTCCCTCAACAATTGAACCCATCCCTCCCTAAACAATCTCAAAGGAAGCCAGACGGCTATCAGTATGGTTCCCTAACCATAATTCCTCCAAAAAGTATATGCTCTGAAGGAAAATATCCAGTCCACTGCTTTTATTCCAACAAGAGCAGGACACAATGTAAAAAAGCAAAAATATATGTTCAATGCACAAATGCTGCATTCTCAAAAACCAGTAAGAAATAATATTTTCCTTCAGAAGTCCTCTGTGTACCTTCTTTTGTTGTCAGGTGTAATTACACTCCTGACAACAAAAGGATCCTAGCAAATGAATTGCCAAAAACTACAGAGAAAAAAGGAATGAGCTCTGTCCAAGCTCTGTAAACTGACAAAAGGTAAGATACAAATTTAGATGATAGTCACAGGATATTACAGGGAGGCCTCAATCCTTCTAAAATAGCATAGACCAATACACCCAAATTGAATATAATTTGCCCAGAACAGTCGTAACAACTACGGAACCAAGAGCCTTTTTTAATTTAGATGATAGTCACAGAATATCATAGGGAGGCCTCAATCCTTTTAATAATTAGACCAATACACCCAATTTCAATATAATTTGCCAAGAACAGTCGTAACAATTACTGAACAAAGAGCCTTTTTTAATTTCCTTTCACATCAAAGTGAAGAAACCGCACTTGCTGACTACTTTAATTGAACCCATCCCTCCCTCAACAATTGAACCCATCCCTCCCTAAACAATCTCAAAGGAAGCCAGACGGCTATCAGTATGGTTCCCTAACCATAATTCCTCCAAAAAGTATATGCTCTGAAGGAAAATATCCAGTCCACTGCTTTTATTCCAACAAGAGCAGGACACAATGTAAAAAAGCAAAAATATATGTTCAATGCACAAATGCTGCATTCTCAAAAACCAGTAAGAAATAATATTTTCCTTCAGAAGTCCTCTGTGTACCTTCTTTTGTTGTCAGGTGTAATTACACTCCTGACAACAAAAGGATCCTAGCAAATGAATTGCCAAAAACTACAGAGCAAAAAGGAATGAGCTCTGTCCAAGCTCTGTAAACTGACAAAAGGTAAGATACAAATTTAGATGATAGTCACAGGATATTACAGGGAGGCCTCAATCCTTCTAAAATAGCATAGACCAATACACCCAAATTGAATATAATTTGCCCAGAACAGTGGTAACAACTACGGAACCAAGAGCCTTTTTTAATTTAGATGATAGTCACAGAATATCATAGGGAGGCCTCAATCCTTTTAATAATTAGACCAATACACCCAATTTCAATATAATTTGCCAAGAACAGTCGTAACAATTACTGAACAAAGAGCCTTTTTTAATTTCCTTTCACATCAAAGTGAAGAAACCGCACTTGCTGACTACTTTAATTGAACCCATCCCTCCCTCAACAATTGAACCCATCCCTCCCTAAACAATCTCAAAGGAAGCCAGACGGCTATCAGTATGGTTCCCTAACCATAATTCCTCCAAAAAGTATATGCTCTGAAGGAAAATATCCAGTCCACTGCTTTTATTCCAACAAGAGCAGGACACAATGTAAAAAAGCAAAAATATATGTTCAATGCACAAATGCTGCATTCTCAAAAACCAGTAAGAAATAATATTTTCCTTCAGAAGTCCTCTGTGTACCTTCTTTTGTTGTCAGGTGTAATTACACTCCTGACAACAAAAGGATCCTAGCAAATGAATTGCCAAAAACTACAGAGCAAAAAGGAATGAGCTCTGTCCAAGCTCTGTAAACTGACAAAAAGATATGATAATAATAAATAAATAAATAAATAAATAAATAAATTTTATTTATACTCGCATGTATACAAATTTAGATGATAGTCACAGGATATTACAGGGAGGCCTCAATCCTTCTAAAATAGCATAGACCAATACACCCAAATTGAATATAATTTGCCCAGAACAGTGGTAACAACTACGGAACCAAGAGCCTTTTTTAATTTAGATGATAGTCACAGAATATCATAGGGAGGCCTCAATCCTTTTAATAATTAGACCAATACACCCAATTTCAATATAATTTGCCAAGAACAGTCGTAAAAATTACTGAACAAAGAGCCTTTTTTAATTTAGATGATTACAAGTACACACAGAGTATCCTTATAATCAGCCTATTGCATATTTGGACTCTCAGCATTCTGCTTCCCCATCAAAGTGAAGAAACGGCACTTGCTGACTACTTTAATTGAACCCATCCCTCCCTCAACAATTGAACCCATCCCTCCCTAAACAATCTCAAAGGAAGCCAGACGGCTATCAGTATGGTCCCCTAACCATAATTCCTCCAAAAAGTATATGCTCTGAAGGAAAATATCCAGTCCACTGCTTTTATTCCAACAAGAGCAGGACACAATGTAAAAAAGCAAAAATATATGTTCAATGCACAAATGCTGCATTCTCAAAAACCAGTAAGAAATAATATTTTCCTTCAGAAGTCCTCTGTGTACCTTCTTTTGTTGTCAGGTGTAATTACACTCCTGACAACAAAAGGATCCTAGCAAATGAATTGCCAAAAACTACAGAGCAAAAAGGAATGAGCTCTGTCCAAGCTCTGTAAACTGACAAAAAGATATGATAATAATAAATAAATAAATAAATAAATAAATAAATTTTATTTATACTCGCATGTATACAAATTTAGATGATAGTCACAGGATATTACAGGGAGGCCTCAATCCTTCTAAAATAGCATAGACCAATACACCCAAATTGAATATAATTTGCCCAGAACAGTCGTAACAACTACGGAACCAAGAGCCTTTTTTAATTTAGATGATAGTCACAGAATATCATAGGGAGGCCTCAATCCTTTTAATAATTAGACCAATACACCCAATTTCAATATAATTTGCCAAGAACAGTTGTAACAATTACTGAACAAAGAGCCTTTTTTAATTTAGATGATAGTCACAGGATATCACAGGGAGGCCTCAATCCTTTTTAATAGCAAATATCAATTTACAAGTACACACAGAGTATCCTTATAATCAGCCTATTGCATATTTGGACTCTCAGCATTCTGCTTCCCCATCAAAGTGAAGAAACGGCACTTGCTGACTACTTTAATTGAACCCATCCCTCCCTCAACAATTGAACCCATCCCTCCCTAAACAATCTCAAAGGAAGCCAGATGGCTATCAGTATGGTTCCCTAACCATAATTCCTCCAAAAAGTATATGCTCTGAAGGAAAATATCCAGTCCACTGCTTTTATTCCAACAAGAGCAGGACACAATGTAAAAAAGCAAAAATATAATATTATGTTCAATGCACAAATGCTGCATTCTCCTGTGTACCTTCTTTTGTTGTCAGGTGTAATTACACTCCTGACAACAAAAGGATCCTAGCAAATGAATTGCCAAAAACTACAGAGCCAAAAGGAATGAGCTCTGTCCAAGCTCTGTAAAATGACAAAAGGTAAGATATGTCCAACACAGGCTCTGAGAACTGGTGAATGCACTCTCCAAACGTATATCACCAAACATCTGAAATGGTGATTGCACCCTCCAAACATATATCACCAAAGGTCTAACTCTCACAATGTCTTAAACCAATTTCTCAAATGAGAAATGATTTTGATGAATGTAACACATAGTAAGTTACTTTGTAGATTACAAGAGGAGGAAGTAATGCCTAACAAAAAGTTCTAGGGCCTATGTTGCTGCATGGTAGAATAGCCCTAGATTTGTTTCTACTTTGATATAGTTAGTTTACTTGTTGTGTTATCTATTTTGTTGTCTTTATTGTTTATATGTTATTGAAATGCAGTGTTGTCTGTTCGATAAGTATCTGAAGTACATTAATTCTATATGCAAACAATTTTAAATTAATTGACTGTACAACAGGAGTGTCAAGATTGATGTAATGTTTACATCTTGACACTCATTTCGAAAATGCTTTCCAGGGCTTCATATCTTGTGATCAATACTAATATCGACCATGAATGCATTGCATATGACTCCACAACAAGAGACAAACTTAATGAAGGCTTTGATTCTCAACCATCTCAGTGTAACCAGTCTTACATATGGTTGTAATACTCCTGGCAGGCTTCACCTTGGTGAGAGTTACAAGACAGTCAAGCATCATGGAAGCACCATAATCTTTGAAAATCAGCTTCTAGATCATGTCACTTTACTAAAAAATATTTGACTAGATTAGTGATGCTCTAGTCACAAGGCTAGATGGTACATGATCCAAAACAGAATTAAGCAAACAAGACACAAGCTCCTCCAACGGCCTTGATCTTCTCCTTGGCTCTCTTGCTGAAGAACTTGGCCTTCAATATGACTGGCTGCTTGGGCAAATGGCCTTTGCCGAGGACTTTGAAGTAACCAGATCTGACCCAATGCATGACTGGGGCCTTCTGAGTCTCCTTGGATAATCTCTGGCGCGTCTGCTTGGAAACCAGATCTGACCCAATGCATGACTGGGGCCTTCTGAGTCTCCTTGGATAATCTCTGGCGCGTCTGCTTGGAAACCAGAGACCATATTTTGTCCAGGTTGACAATGAGCATGTGATATTTGTTGTTGGTCTTGTGATAGTTCAGCATACCTACTTTACCAAAGTAACCAGGATGGTATTTGTCATAGTAGATTAGTGATGCTCTCCTCACAAGAGGCCTATGAAGTTGAAGAAATCAGAGCATCACAAGAGGCCTATGAAGTTGAAGCAATCAGAGCATCACAAGTGGCCGATGAGGCAATCAGAGCATCACAAGTGGCCGATGAAGTGGAAGAAATCGACTGAGGTTTTCAACACCCAGGCCTCAATGAATGCCAGAGGTGGCGGAACGCTTCGAAAAGTGTGGGCACAGGGCCATTGCATATGACTCCACAACAAGAGACAAACTTAATGAAGGCTTTGATTCTCAACCATCTCAGTGTAACCACAAATACTCCTGTCAGGCTTCACCTAAGTGAGAGTCTGTTTAGAAGAATGATGCATGTGTTGCTTTGTTTTCATGTCACTTTACTAAAAAATATTTGACTAGATTTGTTTTCATGTCACTTTACTAAAAAATATTTGACTAGATTAGTGATGCTCTAGTCACAAGAGGCCTATGAAGTTCAAGCAATCAGAGCATCACAAGAGGCCTATGAAGTTGAAGCAATCAGAGCATCACAAGAGGCCTATGAACTTGAAGCAATCAGAGCATCACAAGAGGCCGATGAAGTGCAAGAAATTTACTTCAATCAGAGGTCAAACAAGAAAGACTTCTGGATTTGCAAATACAACTACTTGTTGTTGTACACTAAACTAGTGCCTAGTGCTCCCACCATTTTCTGAGGAGGTAGAGGGGAAAAAGGTCCTTTGGCAGAAACTGAAGTCCAACTTCTTGCCAAGTGGATATCATTCTTTGTGAAACCAAGGATGAAGCACCCAATACAACTTTTTTCCAAAATACAAGTTTTTTTAAACCTTCAAAAGAAGTCTGCCAGCACAGACACTGTAATACAGCATGTCAGTTGGTAACTTCTTTGCAGTGTATGTAATAAGAAATTCAAAGCTGAAAATCATGTTGTTTGCATGTGTTTTTTTTTGCTTTGTTTTCATGTCACTTTAGAGGCATATGAAGTTGAAGCAAGACTTCAATCAGAGGTCAAACAAGGATTTTCAAGTACAACAACTTCTTGTTGTACTTGTTCAAAAGAAGTCTGCCAGCACAGACGCTGTAATACAGCATGTCAGTTAAGAAATTCAAAGGTAAAAATCATCTTGCACTGCACATACTTATGCAGTGTATGTAATAAGAAATTCAAAGCTAAAAGTAATCTTGCACTGCACATACTTACAGTCTTTTTAGATGAAAGATGGATGTGTTTTTGCATGTGTTTTTTTTTGCTTTGTTTTCATGTCACTTTACTAAAAAATATTTGACTAGATTAGTGATGCTCTAGATGTGTTTTTGCTTGTGTTTTTTTTTTTTTGTTTTCATGTCACTTTAGAGGCATATGAAGTTGAAGCAAGACTTCAATCAGAGGTCAAAAAAGAAAGACCAACTTCTTGTTGTACTTGTCAAGTACAACAAGAAGTCAAGTACAACAAGAAGTGCAACCACTTCTTGTTGTACTTGTCAAAGTGGACTCAGCAAAATCGTACATTTTAATCAACTACGTTGTGCTAGTCACCTATCGTAGTCAGGGACTGGCCTTAAGGTGAGAAAACACTGGCCTGCTGGTCTGAGCCTTGGATAAACACACCTCCCTGTCCTCGGGTCATGGGAAGGTTGGGGCGTCCCGCTCGCAGCACATATTGTATAGCTAGCTCTACACCTTGGGCTGTCTCGCTCTTCGTTCTCATTTTAGTCACACTCTTTCACAGACTTATTATCCTTTATACCTCCATTGGATTTACTGACCTTCACCGGTCTCACTGCAGCCCGGACATCACCACAGCCCTCCGGGGTTTCTCAGATGTGGTGAAGGCTTGAAGCTTTTACTTCGGGCATTGAATTTGGGGAATTTTTTCCCCCCAACTTACATTATACACGTATATACCTTATTGTAAATTTACTTCTTTAAGCTGGTCCGCAGCACAGACACTGTAATACAGCATGTCAGTTGGTAACTTCTTTGCCCTGTATGTAATAAGGAATTCAAAACTAAAAATCCTGTTGCACTGCACATACTTAGAGTCTTTTTATAAGAAAGATGGATGTGTTTTTGCATGTGTTTTTTTTGGCTTTGTTTTCATGTCACTTTACTAAAAAATATTTGACTAGATTAGTGATGCTCTAGATGTGTTTTTGCATGTGTTTTTTTTGCTTTGTTTTCATGTCACTTTAGAGGCATATGAAGTTGAAGCAAGACTTCAATCACAGGTCAAACAAGAAAGACCCACTTCTTGTTGTACTTGTCAAGTTCAACCACTTCTTGTTGTACTTGTCAAAGTGGACTCCGCGAAATACTAGATTTTAATCAACTACTTTGAAAATACAGCACAGACGCTGTAATACAGCATGTCAGTTGGTAACTTCTTTGCCCTGTATGTAATAAGGAATTCAAAACTAAAAATCCTGTTGCACTGCACATACTTAGAGTCTTTTTATAAGAAAGATGGATGTGTTTTTGCATGTGTTTTTTTTGGCTTTGTTTTCATGTCACTTTACTAAAAAATATTTGACTAGATTAGTGATGCTCTAGATGTGTTTTTGCATGTGTTTTTTTTGCTTTGTTTTCATGTCACTTTAGAGGCATATGAAGTTGAAGCAAGACTTCAATCACAGGTCAAACAAGAAAGACCCACTTCTTGTTGTACTTGTGAAGTACAACCACTTCTTGTTGTACTTGTCAAAGTGGACTCGGCAAAATCCTACATTTTAATCAACTACTTTGAAAATACAGCACAGACGCTGTAATACAGCATGTCAGTTGGTAACTTCTTTGCCCTGTATGTAATAAGGAATTCAAAACTAAAAATCATGTTGCACTGCACATACTTAGAGTCTTTTTATAAGAAAGATGGATGTGTTTTTGCATGTGTTTTTTTTTGCTTTATTTTCATGTCACTTTACTAAAAAATATTTGACTAGATTAGTGATGCTCTAGATGTGTTTTTGCATGTGTTTTTTTTGCTTTGTTTTCATGTCACTTTAAGATGAAGTTGAAGCAAGACTTCAACTGGAGGAAGTGTTGGGTCGATTTGTTGAGGATAAGTGGCTGACGAAATCCAAGGGCAAGTACTACCTGTCAGTGCGGTCGATCCTGGAGCTTGACCAGTACTTGGAGGAGCACTATCCCGACCTGGTCAAGTGCAACATCTGCCACCAGATGGTGCTGAGAGGGCAGTCTTGTGCCGAGTGTGACGTCAAGATCCACGTGCACTGCGCCCGTCGCATGATGGGCGGTCAGGCCGAGAAGGTTTGTCCAGAAAAAGGATGTCTAGCCGTCTGGCCCCACGAGATCCCACCCAAGGCCGGAAGTAGCGCCCAGGAAGAGCCCGGCACCTCTGAACCCGACCCCACCACGTCAGATAACACCACCACTGTAGTAGAATGGCAGACCAGTTCAAGGAAAAGGTCACAACGGAGATAGATCTAGGGGTTCTATTGACTTCTCCATTACACTTCACTTGATTTTCTACTTAGCCTTTTTGTGAAACATGAATGAAACTTGTACATATGTCATACCAGTTAACTTAACTTGCTCCTATCAGTTGTTCTTGAATGTGTATTTGTCTCGTCTTTGGTGCTCATTAAATATTGTACAGTCTGTATCAATAAACTTTTATTATATTTTTTTTTTTTTTTAATCAGAGGTCAAACAAGAAAGACTTCTCACATCTCACAATTAAAATGATAGGATCCGGGAATTATCTCAAGTTATACTCAATGTCACACCTTATAATTTTACATGTACCTTCCATGCCTACTCAAGGCTTGGGCCTCCCATTTTGGGGCCTATCAGACATCTCAAAATGCTCTAATTCATCAAAATTAGTTTTAACCCTAATTCATATACAATACACAAGAGGGCAGCAGCTGCAAGTCATATTCTAGGGAAACTGAAGGCCTTCTCTATCAGTATCATAGTAATTCATTACAACTATTCTGCAAGTAGCACGGCCAGCCTATTGCTATATCAATTAAAATCTTACAGTGCTGCCAATCATCTTAACTTATACCTATCTATCTATTCCATTTTATTCACTCTTAAGGCCAAGTTCAAATTTAAGGCTTTTTTCAAGGCTGCCAAAAACCTATTTTCAAGGTCTAAACCTGCAATTTTATCAACCTCATTTTCCACTGCCCAAAGTTATCAAAACCCCTGTGATTTCTTGCACCTTTTCAATTTTGCCAATTGAACCCCAAATTCCATACCTTTTCCACATTTTGGGTGGAAAATAGCTTTTCCAAGATCCACAAAAGCACAACACAAAATTTTAGGGTTTCCAGGTTTTCCAGCCTCAGTGTGTATTCTATTCTGTTCCCTCCAATCTACGGGAAACTTACTAGTATAATTATATGCAGACTGATCTTCTATGGCCAATATATATACCCAGTTACCAGATATTCCTGTTGGCAGTTTGACAAAAAACATATTTTCAACATACAAATCTGGAAGCTATATATTTCTCTGCCACATCAAGACCAGTAATGCATATTATATTGCAGGCCACTAAATTCAGCATCTTTTTCCACACTGATTGAACTTCTATGTCCAATATAACTTCCCAGCATTTAGAAAATCATATTTTCCAACAACTCCAGTCTCTCAGTGTTTGGAAGCATCTTCTTGATCAATCAAATCATCTACATCATCGGTTCCTTGAGCCAGTTTTTTAAATCAAAATCTGATGATCTTGTCTCTCCAACATTAAAATGTCTGCCCAATGGCATTTGAATTTCATTAAATTTTGTGGGAGGTATTTCATTGGATAAACTGTTATTTACTTGGTGGTTCCTGGCCGTTATTTGGTTTTTTCAGAGCCTTGACCTTAACTGTCCGATATAAAAGTCAGAGTTTTATGGCAGTTTAAAATGAATACATCACTACAAACAATCCACCTTACTTCATCTATAACTGAAAGCTCACTTCAACATGCAAATAGAAAACCTGCCTTCACATTACTCTAACCTGGGAAGAACCTGGAACTCGGTGCATTTTTGAAAAATGCTAGAAACCCTAACTGGTGAACATTACTATAATTAATGGTCATTGATAATGCTGCTTGATCTTTAAATATTTAATAAAAAACAGTCAGTCAAGGAAATGGATTCCAAAGAGTGGAATCCATTTCCCTACCCAAAGGACATACTTATATAAATTTGAATTTAGGGCAGCTTGAGTCCTGGGCTACCTAAGGCCAAATACACTTGCTAAGGCCCACTGCCATTCCTACTAACCAGTCTGAGCCATGCCAACATTTGCGGCCAGAATTTGCACATGACTTTCTCCAATGAGCCAATGGGGCTCATGGTTCTATGGTGAGCATGATGCTTGGCCAAGAACATTCTAGAAACTGAGGTTTAAATGTTGACTCATGGGAAGGAAGGTGGAGGCAGCTTGGGTAAAGGTGCATAAACATCTTATAAGAATAGCACCTTTGACTGACTTACAATCACTGTATTATAACAGTGACATCCTGGCATTTGATATTGGGGACTTTCCATTGCTGTTTTACAAGATATGATATATATGCACAACATCCCACTGGAAGGGGTAGGGGGGTTTGAAAACTTATAAAGCAACTATTGGGCAATATAGTTGGAATGTTAGGTTTTCAAAATAGGGGCTTACTTCTACCTTACATTAGTTACTATATAAAAGGGGGCCTGTAATAAAGCCCAAGGCAATGGAAAATCATTGGAGCCAGGTATTGTGGAAACCATTTTTGTAACTTTTGACTTGATAAAATTACAGATAGGATTCTCTCCTTTTAGTAAAAAAAAAGGTCATGATATCCTTATGTAGTGAAGAATGCCTAAAATGGCAACCTTCCTTTTACCTAGGCTTTGAAGGCCATTTCTATTCTGGGGGGAGGCCGGCTCTTATATATTAGTTGTGTCCATGTGGTGGAGAGGTGTGATCATGGGTTCTGCCAGGCAACTCCCTACATGTTCAGGAGGCCAGCACTTCCTAGAATCAATGACAGTCTTGTGATCCACCCTCAAAGCCTGGGATCCCTGGTAAATTTTGTTGAAGTACTCCTTGGTCTCATCATCATGCTACTCACGTCCACTCATCATCATGCCACTCATGTCCACTCCTTTTGTCAATCAGTCAGCCAACAGTTTCCTAGTATTGTGTTTCAAGATTATACAAGTCAACTCCCTACTAGTTCAGGAGGAGACAAGCACTTTCAAGAAACAATAAGTTCTTTCTTCCTGCATGAGATTTTTCTTACTTCTTTGTGATGAATTGGAGACAAGCTGTTGCTCTGGGTGATGAATTGGAGACGCTGTTGCTCTGGGTGATGAATTGGAGACAAGCTGTTGCTCTGGGTGTCACAATTGAGTCTTAAACTTGACAGGATCATCCATACTCAATAGGAGTCAGTTTCTGGTTTAGATCAGGTACCTCCCTACTAGTTCAGGAGTATACTATCACGCCCCAGAAATGGCTCCTAAGAGTCCTGTATTCCTTGGTTCTCTAGCAGTCCAATTGGTCTGAGTTTCTGTCCTGCAGAGTGTAGTTATTTGTCTTTCAGGCTCCTTCATAGTTTTCTGTTTTTGTCAATTAGGGTATAAGTGTTCCTACAGATAAGGGAGAATTTAGTATTGTGCTACAAGTAAGGATATCAAGACAATTTCTTCTCTGCCAAATACAAGGGAGAATTTCCTATTGTGCTACAAGTAAGGATATCAAGACAATTTCTTCTCTTCCAAAGACTTTGCTAGTTACTCAAAGTCATTGCTTAGTCTACTATATATGCTTCGTCGTCTACTAAATCCATTGAAACTGATAAAAACTTTTTGCAAATACAATGCCAAAACATAGCAAATTTACCAACATATGGAGTGCCTTTGGCATTAACCAAAATTGAGCTGCATCCAGCTGGCAAAGGCAAATGTTTTTTTAGTCATGGTGTTAATTTATTTGTGATATGTGGAGTCAGCAGAGAGCAGCACCTTCCAGTGCTGAGATTAACTAAAGAGGGCACTCTATGGATTAGATCCAGTGCATGCACACTAAGCCAGTTTGTCAGCAACCACCATTTCTCTCCAACAACACTTGTTTCAAACCCTGCCCTCCCTTTACTCATTATCTAGTCATTTGTTTGTGCTCCTTCTTGTTATTGAGATAAATAATTATGACAATTATTTATCTCAATATCTCTTATTCTCTGTCATATAGGCTGATTCTCTGTCAATAGAAGCATATATGCTGGCTATATAAATTAGAGTATGAGCAAGTGCCAAATGTATGCTTCTCCGACGTTGGCCCCATCTCCTGCTCTATCGAAAGACATATTGGCAGATTGGTCTAGATGGGCATCAATTCGCAATACCACAACCACCAGGACGTCAGGGCATTTTTCAGTCCCTCCAAAGACCCAAAGAAAGAACGGCAGATGATATAGACTGATTTTCACTTCTTAAGGAATATGGCCACATGGAAGACCACAGATTTTTCTAAGGATAGTACATTCTAAGGATGGTAGATTAATATTGAAAGTTTTTCTTTTTCTACATCCAATGTCATCATGACATTAACTCCATTGAAGTTAAATGACCATATACCTCTAATAAAGTTGATTTACACCAGCACACATCTTGACAAGTCGTACCTTGACAAAACAGGCTGCTCTGGCCACTATTTCAAAGATTACCATATTATGACCTGGTTTACTTAGGTGGGTGTGACTTAACTTGGCCAGCCTATCAGCTCACCCCTTTGTAGACCACAACCAAAATGGAATTCCCCAGTTGTTTGCCCTTTGATAAACCCCATACTCCTGGCAGCTACGACTTGTCAAGATGAGAAAAGACAGCATTCTTCATAATGTGTTGTAAACACAGTAGCTTTTGAAATTTGCCACATGTGAATCACTCATGGGCAGATACAATCTGATTGGCTCATGGGACTTCAAAACTAGGCTAGGGTGAATATATTACTGCTTCTTAGGGCAGAAGCCAGGCCACTGAGTGGGTACAGCTTACATACATTATAGCTGCCTGTGTGGCCTGATTTAGCAGTGTAGCTGCCAGGAGTATGACCAGCACATTGTAGGCTTCATTTTTTTCTAGGTCATTAAAATGGTTCAGCATCAACAGGGATAATGGGTTGGTGTATGTTTCTGGTAATCTGGATACAGAAATAGCTGGAGAAGTGGTGCTAATAGTAAGTGCTCAAGATATGGCCAATGCAGGTGTGCAAAAGTCAGAGATGAAATATAGGAAGTGCAGAACTGCAAGGCAAGTTCTTGAAGTTATAAATGGTAAATGCAATAGTAAGACAACTGAATGGTCAGTGCTACTCAGTATTGATTAACAAGTCTTGAGTCTTGAGTCTTGGGACTTCCAAGATTCAAGATACCTTTTATTGGACCCAGGGGCTGATTGGCCTATGTGGCAGAGTCGCAGCTTCCACGGGCCCAACCACTCAGGGGGGGCCAATGCAAGGTGCCAAAAAATAAAAAGTAAAAAAGTCAATCATTGTGCCCAAGTTTGTGACCACTGCTTCGAACAAGTCCAATTTTCACCCAAAATGCTTATCTCCACACCATCTCCTAAAATGCTCCTAATATGTTGAGGTCATCTGTGAGTCCATAAATATTCACTAAAACCCAAAACAGATTTTTTATTTTACCCTTTTCATGCTTCAGCCATGTGCATGCTAGTTCCTTGTAGCACTTGGGGAAAACATACCATGCATGATTAGTCAGTATCATTCCACTGGACTTAAGACAGAAGTTGGGACTTAATTGACATGTATATGATTATTTCAGGGATTGTATCTGGCTAATAAGCATGGTAGGATTAGCGTTTTATTAAATTAGCCATTTCTTAAATGCGAATTGCATATACAGTTACTATACAGGAACTTTTACAGGAACAGTCTGGATAACGTGAAATGTTTTTTCCATGCATGTATCATTTTACATCTGAGGTATTTCACCTCTGAGGTATTTCACTTCTGTGATACTTATTACATGTCATACTTAGATATATATATAACATAATGTATGACAGGAATTTGAATTCCATTAGAAGGATGTATTTACCCAATACCATGCACTTGAAGTACCTGATCTCTTGACAATGTACTTGGATCATGTGATGGATTAGGATTAATCCATAATAGACTATTTGCTGAAGAATTGAAGAGTTCCTGAGTTCCTATGTTACGCTTTCATCACATATTACAGGTATGTTGCATTAAATAATTGTCAATATTTGTAATACACTAAGTATAGCTGTGTTTGTACATTAATTTATTTGATGATTATCATATTATTGTTGTGATGAATCATTATGTGTATCAACTTTACTAGGCACGTATTTTACGTGGTCTGATTATTATTAACTTATATTTATTGTCATAACTCCAATGGCACAAGAAATTTTGTTAGATGTCATACAGTATTTTCTCTATAAAACGCACACCCCCTAATAAACGCCCATCCCACTCCATCTAGAATCAATTTTAACTAAAATTCATCAAAATATGACCCAAATCCAACTTTTTTTAATGCAAAATTGACAAAAACGTGGCTTCAGGCTGCCCTCCTCCGCCATATTGGATTGCGCGAATTGTCCCACAGAGGGCAGCAGGCGGCTGGCAGCGCCTCTGGTGGATTCTGAGTGCATACAGTATTGTAGAATCAGCTCGTGAATGAATTGTCATGCATCTCATCATTACCTCAGCCCACTGGGCTTTTAAAAGTCTCACAAACATGTATTATATATCTGAACGATTTGGTACAACTGTCCCAAAATGATAACAAAGGTCCCATTCTCTGCCTACATAGTTGCTAACCCCAGATAGTAGTGCTGAGTCCAAAATAATTTTTCAAACCTTCAAAAGAAGTCTGCCAGCACAGACACAATAATACAGCATGTCTGTTGGGCCTCGAAACATCTGCATCACACTACAAAAGGAGTGCCCAGTTGGACCAGGCTGCAGCTTGAAGAAGGCAACTTTTGTTTGCAGTGTGAGTAATAAAAAACTCAAGACTAAGAATCATCTTGCACTGCACATAATGCAAAAAAGATTAAGAATAGTTATTCTTTTTCCTAAAATAATGGACAAAGCACCTCCAAACAAAAAATGTTAGGAAATTAAAGTTGTGAGGTCTGTCCAGAAGGGAAATATCGAACTTCAGATGACCAGATATTCAAGTGCATGACCTGCACAGATTGTGTCAAATATTTTAGAAGAAAATTTGAATACAAGTGCAGGCCTGAACTTAATGCAAAATGTGGAAAGTGCCTTGATGGGTGAGACAACATTATCAATACAAAGTCACTTATTAAAATTTTACCATGTATTACATAATTTCCCCATGAAAGCTTTTTTGGCATATCTTCAATCAAAAAATAATAATTTATATATTAATACAATGCTTTGAAAATTTCAATGCTTAGGTATCTGACTCACAATGACAAACCAGTAATAACTAGAGTGAAATTGAATTGAAATTAGATCAAGTCAAATTTTATTTTTGGTTCTTGATTTGACTTAACTTTAACACAAATACAAGATTCAGCCACTTTTTTTCTACATTGAGGATATATCTGGATGATCTAGTGTGTTGGGATGGGCCCTAGAGTAGGCCTATAATAAAATGTATTGCTGAGAAAGGAATTATTGTTAATCTATTTAAGTTAAATTGAGAAAACTATTTTCATGGCAAATCCTGACAATGCAATACATTGAGGAGGGCACACTTTCCCATGATAGATATATTTTCAAATTTAAGGGCAATTAGGGCTATTGTACAGTACTCATACAGAGTAGTTAACTTTGGAGAAAATGATTCAGATAATGGGGCAATTGCCAGCTTATTGGGAGAAATCAGCTGCCGAAGTGAGACTATTTCACCATAAACAAATCAAGCCATATCCAATATGGCGGAAAAATTTGCTCGATTGCCAAATCAATGGCTGAAAAATTTGCTCCATTGCCAAATCATGAATAGAGTACTGAGCCAGATCCTAGATATAGCTTCATGGCCGATAGAGGGTGCTGGGGTCCAGCGCCAAACTATCCACCTGGACGAGGAGTCCTACCAAGATGATGGTATTGGTGTTATGCAACATGAAGATTCATAAGAGGATTCTTATGAAGTTTGGCATGAAAGAAACTTGTTTTCAGCCAGTATTAATCGATATGCATTCTCATGGCTGAAGAGGACTTTCCTGGGGTATATCCTTCTGACATAATTCCAGTTTTCCAAGGGGGATACCCTTCAGCCAGTGGCTGAAGAGGACTCCATACCCACATGGACATGTGTCCTTCAAACTGAAGTTTCAGATGCAAAGGAGGATGTCGAGGCACTGCAGAGAGCACAGTAGGCTTTCCCAGCCATGTGGAGCCATACAGATTGTCTCCTTATTTGGCCGCCCAGAATATGGGAGAATTGTTGAGGGCTTGTATTTTGACGAACCTGCCCGAAGCACTCCCCAAGAAGCCTTGAAAGTATTCTTTATTGATCCTGCCACCGCAAGCTTTGCCTTTCTGTGGCAACTCTAACTTCGTCGGACTTATTAATGACGAAGTAACTCCAAAGAACTGTCTCCAGTGCGCACTCTGAGAATCAAGCTGTGACATTTCTGTGGGAATAGGGCTGGTTCTAGGCCAATCAGCTTCAGAGGCCCTTGAAATGTGCTATTCACAAACAGCCAACATGCAAATGAGTAGGCTTGACTTTTAAGTGATATGTCTACCCTGATTTGTTCTCCTTTTCAAACTTACAAGCTCTAACTGGCCATCCCTGACCATATATAGGATGATAGGGGGGGGGGGGTTAATACCAGAGATGCTCACCAGAGTGTACTCCAAGGAGTTGTTGTGCATGCATGCTTGTCTTTGACCCACTGTCTGTGACCCACTTTGGGTGCCCATGACAGTTGAGTGAACTGTGTTGACTTTTGCTTGTTCCACTTCTGATACCTAACATGTGGATTGTGTACATTTCCATGGAATGAGTTAATAAGATGTGAATAAAGGTATGTTTAAATTTGCTCATGACATGTTTGTAACTCAGATTATCCAGTAACTCCTAGAAATTCTCAGTTATTGCCCCAGATGAATGGAATGAACTTATGAGCATGGCATCATGGGGTCAGTGTTTTGAGGTCATGACACAATTTATTTGAAATTGGCAAAACCAGTTTGAAAGGATGCTGTGGGTCTTTTATAAATAATAGAACAATTTGCACCTAACTGAGGGAAATACTATTCTCAGAGTGTTGGGCAGCAGAGACTTTGCTGGGATTTCAAGTAAATTTCAAAGTTTCAAAATTCATGTGCAGCAGATCTGCTAACTTCTTGTTGAGGTTGGGGGGGGGGGGGTAAGGAAGGGGGGCCATGGAGGGGGAGGCAAGGAATCCCTGGCAGCCAGTCAGTGAAGCTGGGCTCTTTGAAAAATTAAATATTCAACTGACTCCACTTCATTATGATAATGTTGCTGCTCCCACAGATGTGCCTGAGGTTACTTTCCCTGAGTGCCAGGACTGCTCTATGGATGCCGAAACTCCAGCTACCTGATTAGGTAATGGAAGTGTTCCAATCTGCTCCGCAAGGCCTCTGGCCTCCCGGAGCCGATTGTACGATTTAATGACGAAGATGTATTGGTGGCCTGTAAGAAACCACAGTCGCAGATTGCTGATCCATCTGTGGTCTTCAATGTTGACCGACCATCACTCACTTGATTAGCAGAGTGGCATAGATATATGTGTGACAAAACCAACTATCACATTGCCCAGTTCTCCACACCCAGAGTGTGTCGCTGCCATGCACACTGACACATTTGCCTCACCCTTTGATGAGAATCACATGCTATTTTTGGCTGAGTGCCAGGCCTGTGAAGGACATAGCATTTTAATAAAAGAACTAGAAGGCACCAAAGGTGCAATGGCAGCAAAGGGGGGAGGGGTATGGCGGGAGGCCTAATGAACAAAGTTAAAAAGAAATATTTGGAGCAAATTAAGTCTAGCAAAAGCAAGAAGAAGTGAATTCAACAATGACAGAAAGGAAGTTAAAGACTTCAGTGAAAGTCTTCAAGTAAATACAGAAACTGTCATCGAATCTGAAGCCATTGTGCAGAGTGAAGATTTTGACAGCAAGTTTGACAGCTGCAGGAATGATGTGTTGTCTGCAGTTCATCCGCGACAGGCCAGTCCGAAGGAAATGGTTGCTTTTCCAATTAGCAGAAAGACAAGCTCAACCCCTCAGCCTTACAAACCTCTTCCCCCAATGAAGGTCCAGGTGTTTTACCATGCTGATAATACTAAAAATGGCAGAAATATTCCAGGACAACAAAAGACAAGAGGATAAAAATGTCCTCAAAAAAGAAACCGGACATAAGCCTCTTCCAAAGAGAGTGATCAAGTTATGGAAATATCCTCCCAAAAAACTGGAGCATGATTTATTTGAAGAAAACGGCCAGGAGAAAATGGATGAAGATATAATGAGCCTTGGTCTTGTTAAAGACATTAAAAGGACTCCTAAAGTAACTCCTATAAAGTAACCCCTAAAGTTGATAAATCTGGGAAAAATAAAGACAGTAGCTCTATGAAAATAAGGAACTCAAGTAAAGGTGAAAGAAAAAATTCAAGTGAAAAAGTCTCCCCAAATTCAAGACAGGATATTTCTGCAGAGAGGCTTGAGAGGGATGATACTGACATTGTTACAAATGAAAGAATGGAAGTAGATGATTCAGAATCGAAGCCGACAAATGATGCTGATGATACTAAATTTCTTGAATCTCTGAATTACTGTCCAATCTGTCAAGCTCCACTGGACGGAGGGATGTCCCAGTTGGACCAGGACAGTCATATCCCAGCTTGTCTTGCTATGTCCAATGATGATGTCTTGTGGTGAAATCAAGATGGTAAATCATTCACAATTTAACTGCTTTGTTTGAGTATCCTATAGATGTGTAATTTAATCGTTTTGAAAATTGACTATTTCTTTAAAAGAAGTTGACAAATGGACTTTTCTTGATTTTTGTTTTATCCCGTGTATGTTTGTAGCCCTGAAGGATTAAGTGGTCCTTTTCTGTTATACTATGAAGAATGTAATAAATAGGCCTATAACTGATAAAAAAAAAAAATAAAAAATAAAAATAAATATTTGGAGGGGCCCTTTTTGCAGCGTGCAATGAATGAGGTGACAAGTAAGTAAGCAACATGATAAGAAAAGCTAGTGGTTCATTTGAGGCGTGCAGCATAAATTTTGTCACTTCTAACTTCTTGTGTGTCACTTGTAACTGTGACAGTGTGAGTGCCATGACATGATCATGAAAAGCTATTGCCGATTTACATTGCCTCAATGTTATTTGTGCATGAACGTCGAAAGTGATAGTTCAATTGTGTGTAGAATCAAATTTAGTACCATTTAGAACTTTAAATTTTGTAATTCAGTCAACTACAAGCTGAGAAATGGCCATGTACCAACTCCACAACAATGGCGATTTCATGAACGGCCACTAGGGTTTGCCACTGTTTCGGCGCGCCCTCTGTCGTTTTTTTGCTACGTCATGAACGGAGTCATGCTATTGAACAACATGGCTGATCAGGCAGAGAATTCTCGCTCGCCATGAAGAAAATGACAATTTACTAAATACACTGATACGTACAGCCATGGAGAAAGTAAACTGCTGCGAGATTTTGGCCTGTGGGTAATAAATGAATGATTTTTCAAGACTATCGACGCTTGTGCAAAGCGAAATCATCGGGCAAAGGCGCCAACCCCTCGAGCCATAATACAAGTTCACTAGACACCATCCCTCACCCCACACAGCTGAGTGCTATAATGGCCGCAGGCGGCCATTAATTATTGGCCACAACAAAATGGCTTGATTCTCAGATTGCCAACCATTTATCTGTTATCAAATGGCGAAAATTTGATATACAGTAGACTGAAGGCATGTACAGGAGCAAATTGATGAAGACACTAAGAAAAGAGAAGATATCATATTCCTTGCATGTGTATATTTGGTGCACTGTTCATTATCATATTAATTGTGCTGTTCCTCTACTGTCAGTATTCCTAGTACTGGAAAGCATTGTCATGGTTTTCCAGGACTGAAGTTTGACCCTCTGACATCACACTGCCCATATTCAACATTTGGGGAACCAGAATGTCCCCCCTGTGATTCAGTTTTACAAAAGTCACATATGCTCAACTGCAGCTGTAGCTCAATTGAAGTGATAATGAGGAAAGAAATTGTAAATTAGTGGAGTAGTTAAACACAACATTATCAGCCAAGCTGATGTGATTGTGGACTGTCTCCAACAATGTCCAAGTAACTACTTCATTTGCTAATTAAAATAACTTGTAATATTGGCTGAGAATTAATCTTTGCAACTTTGCTATACATAATTGTGCTGTTCCCCTACTGTTGGCAAAAGAGAAAGAGTCCCATACTTGGGACACCACACAAAATCTGGCCAACTTGCTGCTATAAAAGTTATTATATAACAGAGGAAAAAAATTAGACATAAAAGGTTGTAAATATGGCTTTGCATGGATTATTCCATTTTTAAACCCCCAAGGGGCTTATTGCAGCCCTTGTTACACATATATCTAGATTATCTATTTATATTAAATCTTTATCAACAAACAGAGGAAAGTCTACCCTAATCATAATGTATCCCAACAATATTGATAGCACACTGATGGTAATTGTAGCTTTTTGCTTAGTGAAAAGGAACCAAAAACAAGGACTCCTTCCAAGGGAGCTTTTTGCCATATGGTAGAAGATCAAGATTTCTTCGAGAAACGAAGCACATCCACCAAATTTGCCATGGACAATTTGCTGAAATTGATTTTGCCATTGGCCATTTAATGAAATTAAAAGAGGATAAAGAAAAGACAAATACAGACTTTTCTAGAAGTTTGCCTGACAACCTAAGATATGGTACAAGATCAAGGTTGCTTCAACAAGGGAAGCACATCTAAGAAATAAAGACTTTTCTCTGAGTGTGCCTCTTGGCATGTAAGCAACAAAGTCGATAAACATCAACACTTTTTCAACCTCAAAACAGAACCCAACAATGAGCAGCAGCCAGCAGATACAGTAGATATCTATTTGATGGCTTGAAATTATATCAAGTGCTTTTTTATGCAAAATGTTATCCCACAAGCTGTGGCATGTAGGCAACTAATGGAAGAAGGGAGAAAAAAAACAAACTTAACAATATCAAAAGACAACAAGATTCTTAATAGCACTGGTAAAAGACATTGATCCTTTTCCCATGTGATCAGACACAACAGATAAGATCTTTAAACAAACAGACTTTAGATGAGTCACAAGCTAATGTATAAGAAGCATTTTTCAGCTAATGTATTAGAAGCATTTTTCAGAATTGCAGAGGTGCACTGGAGATTTGGTGGTGAAGATTTTCCCAATTTTCAGTTTGAATTAAGTTTTGATCCAAGCATTTGAGACATGCTTCATTATAATATATACTAGCTTTTACCAGTGATTAATATATACTAGCTTTTACCTGTGATATGAGGGGGATGAACAAATAAATCATCACTTCAATTCTTTGACTGTAATTCTTTGACTGTAATTACAAACTTGCAAGTTTTCATAAATGAGCAATCTTTAGTTTGGCCAGATTTGCAGTCCAAAGGAAATATTGATGTCACATATGCCTGCAAAATGGCAGCCATCTTGGATTTCTCAACTTGTTAACAATCCATACAAGAGTCTGATAAATATATAAATTGGGGTGTAGCTAGATAAATGAATAAATATATAAATGTAACAATTAATAAGTAATTGAATAAATAAATAAATAAATAAATAAATAACAAGATTTGCACTCATTGACAAGTAATTGAATAAATAAATAAATAAATAACAAGATTTGCACTCATTGACTCATAAGTTGAAACAGGAAAATCACAGGATATAGTGATTCTAAAGACAAGCCCCTGCTCTTCTAATAATGGATAAATAATGGCATCATACCATTAGTAAGTGAATAAATATGATGATGTAGTATTCAGTGCAGGGAATAGCTACCAAAAACTGCCCCTGAAAAGACTTAAAATCATGCTTGAGTCAGAGAAAGAAGACTCTAAAGGTGTATAGCATAAAATACATCATAATTTCTTAAAATACCCATTAGCACCTTTGTAGGCTATTTAGAGGCAATGCTGGAGTCAAGGATTGACTCTCCAACTTAGTGAGTGAGTTTGTGTTTAGAGCCAGTCAGTGATGCCCAGCTGTTTTCTGACAATGGGAAAAGCAAACCTTGTCTTCCTTGAGTTCTGCAAAACCTATGCTGACAATGGGAAAAGCAAACCTTGTCTTCCTTGAGTTCTGCAAAACCTATACTCATTGAACTCACAAACTAATATTAAGAAGCCCATGATACCAGACAGACTGGGCCCTTGGAGACCAAGTAGATATAGATGATATTAAGAAGCCCACCTCTCCAAATAAGACATGTCCTTTTTTTTTCTCAACTTGCTCACAAGGGCAGTGCAAAACCAAAGACACTACTAAGAATTCATCTGACAAAAGTTTATGCAGGTCAACAAACCACTACACCCCCCCCCCCTCACTCCAGCAAGGTTTCCATGAACTCCATTAAAGATTCGAATGATGTGGTTGAAAGTTTCAAGGCCAATCTGAAAGAATAGGATCCAAGTGCACACTCACCATCAGCATAGGCAAAGCACCTGGCTGAGATGAATATACTTCACTTGGCTGCTATATATTTTGATTAGTGAGTGAGTTTGTGTTTAGAGCCAGTCAGTGATGCCCAGCTGTTTGCTGACAATGGGAAAAGCAAACCTTGTCTTCCTTGAGTTCTGCAAAACCTATGCTGACAATGGGAAAAGCGAACCTTGTCTTCCTTGAGTTCTGCAAAACCTATACTCATTGAACTCACAAACTAATATTAAGAAGCCCATGATACCAGACAGACTGGGCCCTTGGAGACCAAGTAGATATAGATGATATTAAGAAGCCCACCTCTCCAAATAAGACATATGAAAGAAGAAATGATGCAAACTACACAACTTGTGAATGCACCCTCCAAAGATTTAATCTTCTTCTTTTTTATTTAATGTCCTTTTTTTTTCTCAACTTGCTCACAAGGGCAGTGCAAAACCAAAGACACTACTAAGAATTCATCTGACAAAAGTTTATGCAGGTCAACAAACCACTACCCCCCCCCCACTGACTCCAGCAAGGTTTCCATGAACTCTGCAGCTCTTGGCCAATTATTTTCATAATTCTGCCAAATTTCTCTAACAACAACAATTTCCTATTTAAAAATCATTTAATTGTAACTAAGTTTTTCTCGCCTTCAGCCAAACTGTTGATGGCGATACCTAACTGTAAATGTTTCTTTTCATGAAGTTACAATTAAAAGATACAACTTGTGAGTTAAGACCAAACTTTAATTGTTTGTTTTACTTCGGGGTCTTAAGACAAAACAGGATTTTTACGAAAAATCTATTGGCATGCGCCAAATCTGATACTGCCTTTGCTACAATGTTCTTCATATCAAGACTATCCTCTAAAAAAACTGTGTGTATTGTTACAACAACAGTCGAGTTAAACATGGAACATGCATACCATAATATAATCCAACTGTCTGTGGTTTCTTCCTTGGGAAAAAGTGTGGCATAAACACAACAACAGAGGGGCTCAAGAAATCAAGATCCCTGGGGATGCCTGGGAAGATGGGTTCAAGGGGTGGCCTTTCTTATTTTTCAAAATTTATATAAAAATGTGATAAAAAATGGATAAATAAAGCCCTAGAATCATCTCAATAGGCAGCACCTACTAGTACCAGTGTCAAAAGTAGATAACCTTTTTTGTCAGGAGAAGAGACAATAGACTGTGCTACTTCAGTGGCAAAATCTTCTTAGCCTCAACATGAGAGAAAGGCATAGACAAATTGCATTCATGTGATAGCGTAGCATGCCTTCTTGACATTTCAAGCACAACAATGGCGCTTTGTAGCACGGCAGAGCTAGAATTGACGAGTGCATTTCTGAAGATTACCGAGTTGTCAATAACAATTGCTTATTCCATAAGGTGTCATCCTGAGTGTTATTATTTTTATTATTGCAAACTAGTTTTGCCCTAACATGATGGTTAATTGATTTTTGTGCTCGGGGGACAACATTGTTATTTTATGGACAATCAATGAAGTTGTTAGTAATAACATTGTTACTATTTTTATTGCACACCAGTTTTGCCCTAACATGATGGTTAACAGATTATTGTGCTCGGTTGACAACATTGTTATTTTATGGACAATCAATGACGTTGTTAGTCATAAAAATTGATTATTGTGCTTGGTGGATAACCTTGTTATTTACTGGACAATCGATGCAGTTGTTAGTAATAACATTGTTCTTATTTTTATTTCGCATTAGTTTTGCTGAAACATGATTGTTAATTGAGTATTGTGCTTGGTGGACAACATTGTTACTTAATGGACAATCTTTTTATTGTACACTAGTTGTGCCCCAACCTGATGCTTGATTGATTATTGTGCTTGATTGACAACATTGTTATTTTATGGACAATCACTGAAGTCAGGATTTTTACGAAAAATCTATTTGTCTGAGGCCCCAAGTAACTATTCTATAAATAACCACCTGACCTGTCACGTGCCCCCAAAATCACGGTCACTCACCCTCATTCTAGATCAAGATTTCCACAAGCAACACACTACAAGAGATATATCTAAATTATCCCAAAATTCGTGAGTTATACTTATATTTGATACTGGAAACCTTGTCTTTGCACACTCACCATCAGCATAGGCAAAGCACCTGGCTGAGATGAATATACTTCACTTGGCTGCTATATATTTTGAAAAACTTGAAGTTTAAAACTGTATTTATTAACAGTAGAGTTAGTTTATATGACACTTCACCTGTACAAGTGCCAAATCTACATGATCCCAATAACTTAAGCCACTGCATCTTGATGCATCTTGAGCAAGTGTTGAAATTTGGCAACCCATTGCATGTCAAGCAAGTGTTGAAATTTGGCATCATGCTATCATAGAAAATGTGTACCAGCCCTTAGTGTTTTCCAATGAAAAACACGAGAGGGCGCCCTCCACTGAGAGAAAGTAAAACAACAACAGTGTTTTCCAATGAAAAACACAAGAGGGCGCCCTCCACTGAGAGAAAGTAAAACAACAACAGCTACCCTGAAGTAGATTCCTAGAAAGAGGAAAATTAATTAATATATCAGAGTGTGATAAGGGATATGAATATAAAAGAAGAGAAAATTGTCCAGACTGTACAGATGATTATACCTGTTCAATTTGTAGAAAGTGCAAAAACTGTAAAACTTGGCATTGTGCTTTGAAGCACCATTTACCAAATATGGTTGTGGCTCAGTCCTCTTGTGACTCTTGTACAGTTGAGGAAACTCACTGTGAGTCTTGTGGTATACAGTGCTCATCACATTTAGAGGGAGAAAATTGTATGGATTGTTATAAGAAGAAAAGGTGTGTCACAGTAATTCCAGAACTACAAGATGATCAGACATGTGCAGCAAGATCAATAGCAGTTTGCATGGCAAAGTTGGATAATGATCCTAACTTGAAACATCGACTAGAGGCCAAAAGAGCACATAGGTCTGGCCTGAATTCACAAAAAGGAAGAGCCTTGAGATTACTGAAACAAGTTGGGCTGGGCTACCAGAAGATAGACCAGTGGAAATACGAGAATTTCACAAATTTGAGAATCTGTTGGATGTACAGATTATCATGTTGGATAATTAAATTTTTTAATTAACTGTGTTTCATTTCTCCAAGACCAATGGACTAATCTTAAAACAATTTTTTAACAAGAAAATACTTAGCAAGTTTGTCCACAATTTTCCAGACAGCGATAAAGGACTGAAAGAGACATCCATGGTTGCACAGCCTTGCACAAAATGTTAAGGAATCTGAAGCACAGCCTTGCACAAAATGTTACGGAATCTAAAGCATCTAAATAGTTACTCCAAATCAGCACATGAGTGAACTATTCTGAGGCAAGCAAAAATTCAAGAGAATTACAACATGGTCAATGCCCCATCAAAGAAAAAGACACTTTCAAATGCCACTAGGAAATCTTCCACAAACTGTGGAATGAAATTCATTTGTTTAAAACACTTTTTAACAACTTCCATGGCTGTCAAGGTCAAACAATACTATAGTGTGGCCTATTTTTACTTATTGAAAGGTTTTTGCTGCCTTACAATGTATTTTCTTTTTTGAGCCTATGTGTCTTTACCTTGACGAATTTTGAGAGCCTAAGAAATTACCATTTTGGCTTATTAGGATTAATCCATGGATATACCAACTGCCATTATCGGAGGGCTGCACTTGAAACAAGGCAAGTGCTATGGTGCAGTGGATCAAGAATGAAAAGTAACAGATTAGCCAATCAAAGGACATTAGTTACATTTCATTTAATCATTATTACAACACGATCTTGCATTACAATGCAGAGTTTGCAGTAAGTGGAAAAGCAACATGTCAATCATGAAGAGGATTGAAGTCATCAAGGACAAGAACAATACATTGTTCATTACAAATGATGAGACTTGTTAAATATATCTCAAAAAACTGTTTTTCAAAAAGTTTCTCTTTTATTGCAGCTGAACCCAGCTGATGAGAACAGAAGAGAGACTAGGAGAGTAAGCAACAGAAGAGTGCTTTTGAAATGTGGACAGAAGAAAAAGGAAGCACAAGATCAATTCATGGAGGTCAGTTGCACTTGTGTAACACCACAGGGCCCTCCCAGCCGTAGACCTCATCTTCACAATGATACAAAGAAAAGCACAAGGCAGAATTAGGTCAAAATGACAATATTTGTCACAATGACAATATTCTCAACTGCATCCCAAAAGAACTTGATTATAGTCTTGATAATGCAAAAATTCATGAGGATTTTTCTCAAGAATTCAAGAGCTATAACCGAAGTGGTTGCTCAGCAGAAATTAAAATTACCGCTTTGTCAATGCCGGATCAAAGATTGCAAAGAAACCATAACCAAGCACTAGTTGGAAATCTAATGCCAACTGTCTTCCTTGTACATTTTTCATCAGTTATTGGCAGCCACTTAGATGCCTCTCACAAGATCAAGCTTTCCGACAAGAAATGATGGCCTACAGTCAACTGGAAATCAGTCACTTCACCCACCAGATTCTCAACCTAGACCAGCTGTATTATAATGTGTTCATAGACATTGGTGCTAGAAACAGCTACCACTACAGGCCGAAGATCAAAAAATGAACCTTGAAAATGCCTGTGACCTTGAAAAATAATTCAAGGTCACTCGAATAAGAGTTACTGTGCAGAAATGCCACATCAATTCAAGGAAAACATCAAAAACAACATCTTCTTATGACCATGCAGCAAGCCAACTGATCAATCCGAATCACCAGAGTCGAGACTGTTTCCATTGCCCTAGACAAGTTAGTCAGTTTGTCTTGAGACAAGTTAGTCAGTTTGTGTTGTACTCACAATCTGGGCAAAGCACTTAGAAGACCATCAGCACTGATAAAGCAGGAGGCAGAACTGAGATGGACAGTGATAAAGAAGAATGACAATTGGCTGAAGAAGAATATGCTTCACTTGGCTATATTTTGTCACAGGCTATGTTAAAGTGCATACCACTTTGTTATGGTTTTTTTTTTGCAATAGATACCAAGCCCCACTTGGAAATCTTCCACAAGAGATGAATTCTTATAAAGGCAGAAAGTTGGAGAGCCAAGAACACAAGAGATCCTCAATTAAACCAAGCAGTGGCAAGCACCAATGGAAAATCTAACACAAACCATCTTCCTTGTACTTTTGTACACTCCCATAAAAACCTTTTACCTGACTAATTAATGAAAGAGAGTCACACCAATCCATCCATGGATTAACATCAGGGTTCTGTAAGCTTGGTTGCCCAAGCAGAAGGGAGCATGCCTCTGCCAAGGTTCATTGTGAGAAGTATGAATACAGCTTCCCCTAAGTAATCTATATGTCATTAAACTATGGTAATGGTATTGAACATTCTAGGAAATTGGTTGATCTATTTTTCATTGCATTGGTAATTGTGTTACTGTTTATATGGGGGTTTATACTTTTACTTGAACCTATGCTCCCCCATATATGGGAGGATTGGAGTACAAGTACCACCTTCACAAGGTCACACAGATGGCCCTGGGCAGCAAGTCGTGCATAATCAGTCACAACAGAGGTGTTTAGTCTTCAATTAACACCAGGTTAAGTGCTGGAATATTACAGGATTCTAAAAAACTGGTTAATGCTAGGAATGTGGATCATACGAATCTGATGAATAGAATCAACATTTAAACTGTAATTTGGTTATAATAGTTGCAATTTATGATATTTGCATTTTAATATGCTGTTTTGAAGGGATACAGCAAAATATTTCTTGTACAGAATTTCATATAAGGTTCAGGCCGCCACTGTGATCTTGTACTTTTGTAAATATTTTATTCTGCATTTACACTTGTCTTTTACTGTGCAGCCATATTGTGTTCGGCATGGTAGCAACTGTCCATTCCAGGAATGTTTCATGAGACAAATTATCAATTTATGAATTATCTATAGATAGGTAGGTCTGTTGTGTATTGAGGGTGATTGCTTCTTTAATGAGCGTCTGCCTTGGGAAATATCTTGTCACAATGATGCTTTGAATTCCCAGGAAGAAGGTGCAAGTGTGAATATGTGTATTCAAAGTCTACTTGAGTATGTGGAGGCGGAATGCTGGGACGCCTGCAAGGCCGTGGACTAATTATGGTAAAAAAAAGTTTGGAAATTCAGCTGAATCAGTGCCTCCGATTTTACAATGAAGAATCAGTTGTTTCTTTCAGTTGCCAATACTGTTCTTCAGAACCACACTCCGACACCAAACAACAACGGCCATCAGTTTGTGAAGAAGGAACTTCATTTTAAAAGTGGCTCTAGTCAGACATTAGCAAGCAAATTATCTAAACCAAAATCTCCCAAAAAGCCAGAGATTATCTTGGATGAATCACTTGACGTCCAGGAAGCCTTGGTTCAGATGAAGGATTTAGAAATCGGTCTGAAGTCAGCTATGACTGACAACAGCTTGAAGGATGATGTAAGGCAGGAACGCTGCAAACTTTTGCTTGGGGAGACAGTGGCAATTATTAAAACTAACAAAAACGCATGTTAGGACCTACAAATTGTCATAAACAAGAAATTAAAATATTGAATTGTATGACACCATATATTTTCAATAAGAGAAGGTCTCACTTTTCTGGAATACTACAAGAACTTTTAGATTTAGCATTTAATGCTGTCTACTTTTTCTATAAACTTTGATAAGATTCTGTTCTCTCTGACTTTTCTGACTTCTGGTGGTTTTTGCATGCTCACTGTTTTTGCTCTGGTGGTGGTTTTTGCAAACTAGGTGTGATGGTCCATAAATATTAGCATCACTCTGCCTGCAGTGAGATATCTTTGCCACTGTGCCAAATCTCACAAAATATCTGTGACTAAAGACTTGTGAAATTACCTGTCCCAAAGAATTATCTGTGCCAAAGACTTTTAAAATACTGTTGAATTATCTGTGCCAAAGACTTATTGTCAAATTATCTGTCCCAAAGACTTATTTATTATATGCCAAAGACTTATTATATACTCGGAATATGTCTTACCAAAGACTTAACATCAAGATCCCAGTCCCAAGATCTGATTATGATTGATATTATCATTACAGAAGGGCCAGTCAAGGACAGTGGCCCATCCCCTCCCTCTACGTGAGCTGAGGGAAAACCAATAAAGAAGAAGAAGAAGAGAAGAAGGGTGGCCCAGAATGACTACCCCAGTGCGCCGGGTCACTAACATTAACCAGTGAACCCAAGGAGCCTCCCACACTATCCTCATAAGAAAGAAAGAACTTGAGTACAAGCAATTTAAAATATCCAATCAATGTCACACATGAATGACATCGAAATATATCCTTTGGTATAAGAGCAGGAGGTTGTTGTGTCAACCCATGATAAATCGTCCACTGCTTGTCCAACTTTTGGATAACCCTGGCTATATTTAACCAGAGGTGAACAATTAGTTAAAGATTAAATGGAAAGGCAGCTTGTTTGTATGTTGTGGATTTTTATTTAACACCACCCCCCCCCTCTCTTGCCTGCCCTTGTCCTTTTGGCTGTCACACTTGCCTCTTACACTTCAGAAGAACCAATGATTGAGAAAAAGATAGTGACAACCATTGAATATCTTACCAGAAGCTGACAGACAAGGGCCACTATGAAGACAAGGGCCCATCCCTCCCTCCTCTGAGAGAGTGGAATGACAGAAAACTGCAGTGTTATAACAGCTTGTCATTTCCCAGTTATTAATTCATAATCTGAGCACTTAGGCATCCATGGCTGTGCTTCCCAAAGTATGCTACTGATCAGTTTGATCATTAACCAAAGATTCTAAGTTCAAAGCTAGTTATGTTCTCTGCTAATAAAATAAAGTCCAAGCAGTAGGTACATTCCATCAGAAGGTTTCTCATAAACTAACTTTATTCATCCAAAGCATTACACAGATTTAGTCCGGCCCCTGACCTTCAGGCCCCCACCTCATTCACCAATCACAGGCCAGTATCACTCATACAATGCTTGATTGACAGCTGGGCCTTGTCCCAGCATAGATACACATAATACATACATTTAGCAATAGGGGGCTCTTTAAGCCTGCCCCTACAATTCACACTCTAGTTCCTGCAAATTACTACAGGGATACATTCTGGTTGCCTGGCAACCAGCATACACAGTACTTCTATATATCATTCACAGGTGGCACTGTTGGCTCTCCCTGGTAACCCTTGCATAATTGACATTCCTACCATTAAGGGTTCTATAGCCCCAAGCTACTTATGTGCTAATAGCTTCTACATACATGCCACCTTGAGTGGACTTCAATGCCTAGCTAAGTAATTATGCATACAATATTTATCAGGGCTGACTGCACTAATTGTAGCCAATGCAATTAGGGTGGTCTCCCTAGGCTTGACACTTCTTTGAGGTCCAATCTGCTCTGCAATTAATCCTACACCACACCTGGCAGGTGTACACATGCTTATGCAATCTCCCTGACTCACAAAGGGCATCTGGCCTTTGTGGCACACATATATGTGGGCTCTAGATAAAGGGGATTGTCCTATCTGACATTAAAGTTTACAGAGCAGATTGCTTGGCAGTTGAGCCCTTAATCACTCTTAATTCTACTGCCTTACATAAACCACAATCAGTTATACAATAATAAAATGAGCTACACAATAATCAGTTAAACTATAATAATTCCCTTCTGCATAGATCTGGCTATGACTTCAATATGGTATTTGAGTATATGACAATATTAATATATCTGATATATTGGATTTGTTACATTGTGTTATAAAAAATTGAAGAGTGAGAACTATTTTGCACTGCACTGGAGCAGACTTCTTAAAAACAACAAGAATCCTCGGATTTCAAAATAACCATTTGCTATTATTACATAGCAAATGGCTATTATTTTAAAGGGTCATAGTCAGGTGGCAAGAAATAACACACTGATGGACATTACATGACAGACATCAGATTATAACTCTGCTCAGCAGAACTTACACTCAAATGTCTCACATAAACAGTCCTGTGATATGAAGTCTATTCCTTCACTTGCAATAAAATAATAAACCAATTCCACTGTGAAAACATTTGTTGTCTCTATATCCATTTTACCTTGTACAAAGGCATTGTGAATGATTCAACATAGGAGCTCAAGTCCCATTAAGTGAGGGCTGTAACAACAGGGAGTGTGTCTTCACATAGATGGTAACAACTTGGTCTACATCCAATTATGCAAAACCTGTTTATACATGCAACAACTCAGTCTTCCTTGAGTTCTGCAAAAAACCTTTTTATACTGCAGAAGATCTTCTCCATTGTTGCTTTATTTTTTATGCTGTGTCATTTGCAGTTGCAACTTCCTCACAAGGGGGAGTGCAAGACTAATATAAGTTTTTCTTTTAGGAAGAAGAGAGCTAAGTATAGGGCCTGCGCCAATTAGGAATTCGATTTGAAATTATATGAAAATAATTTAATTATTATAAATAATACATCCATGCATTATTTGCCAACAACGAAGTGCGCACAGCATGTTTGAAGTTTTACACCCGAAGACTTACACACCATTGTGATCTGAAATGTCAAATTTGTGACAGGATAGAATGTGAATTGGGAAAACAAGACTTACTGTTGGGATTATAAATAATGTATTTTGAATTTTTTTGTAAAATTGCAAAATGCCCTACATGAGAAATGTACCCACTATATCAGAAAATAAAAGTATTTTCCTGTTTCTTGAAGTCATCATTTGACCAACAAGAAAGTCAGAGAAAAGTTTAAAAGATGAAATGAACTCTGATTCTGCAGATTTCAAAACATCAAAGATGTACATATTGCAGAATCCTTCTATGCAGAAACATACTGCAAAAGGAGTTCAAAAATATGTTGTCAAGAACAAACTCAAAAGTAAAAATTACAAAGATTGCTCATTGAAGAAGCAGCTCAAAGTGAGAAAGTGGAGGAAATTATTTATTTATTCTATGCCATATATAGAACATTTGAAATTATAGTACAAGTACTACCAGTGGTGCCCTCTATTACACGCCCACCTTCTCTACACTGAGTTAGGTTCCAGTCTTAGTTCTGGATTTACATTCACTTTATTCCCATGTTATACCTATTGTTTCTGAGCCTGAGGTAGGAGAAGTGGATCTCACCTTTTAGGTATCCAGTAAGCATAGGATTGGTAAATTCCTCAATCACCAAAATTTAAAAAGAAATGATTAATTGACCAGTCCAAGAATTGCTGACAAATTATTGCCCAATTGAAATGTTAATTCAGGGTCTGAGGTTAGACGAGCTGTAATGCCAGAAAATGCCATTCATGAGCTGGGAAGCCCTTGGACAATTTGGACTTGTTCATTAAAATGGTAAATTATGTATTATGCAAATTATTGAGTAATTTGGTAAAACCAGATTTTCCCCTGCTAGATGGGAGTGACAGAGATCCAAAGCCTCCAATGGCTATCCAAAACCTACAATGAACTCTGTAGACTGTCATGAAAACCTCCAAATGGCAGCTCTGTAACTATAGCCCTCTTGAAGCGGCCAGCCCAGCAGAAGACAGACAATAAAAGAGATCCAAGTATTTCCAAAGCACACTTCAAAATGGTTGGAAGTAATTGTAGTTCACTACTGAACTGTCTAAAAAGTTTCAAGAAACTTGAACCCCCTGCCAACACTTGAACCCCCTGCCAACACTTGAACCCACTGCCAACACTTGAACCCATCAAGAATTCCTGCCTCACCCACTGCCCACCTGTGGCAGATGTCTGGCTACACCACTGCTTCCAACATGGAAGACATTTATAAATTTCAATTTTCCAACAAGTAAATATACTTGTATCAGTACACAGGCCTCGCCACTCAGACACAGACGGACTCGCAAAACTCCCAGGATTCCTCCTCAAAGGGTATATGTACTTACAATGATATAAACCCATAGTGTTGTATGTGCTTGTATGCCAATTCCAAGCACTTCACAAAGGGACAACATTGATATTGCATTTCAACTTTCCCACAGGGAAACATACACTTGTATGCCAATTCCAAGCACTTCCTACAGGGAAGACATTGCAATTAAAGGTGCCTCTGAGAGCTTATCCCTCCATAAATCTGAACAGAAAATAGTCTTGAACTATTACACATTTTTTAATTAGTGATGTTCATTATTTATGATTGGCAGCGCCTAGTAAAGGACCTGGGTATTGCAGTGCAAGTCCTAATGACGAGGAACAATATGTAATGAAAAGTCGACCGAGAGGATTGATGCTAATTATCAACAATGAAGACTTTAATTAGAATATTGAAATTCAGAACATATTCAATGTTGAATATGTTTGACAAAGCATTTCTATCACAAAAGTTTGCAATTCCCGACTTCAGGACACCATTGTAAAATATATCACAAAGTAAAGGACCTGGGTATTGCAGTGCAAGTCCTAATGACGAGGAACAATATGTAATGAAAAGTCGACCGAGAGGATTGATGCTAATTATCAACAATGAAGACTTTAATTAGAATATTGAAATTCAGAACATATTCAATGTTGAATATGTTTGACAAAGCATTTCTATCACAAAAGTTTGCAATTCCCGACTTCAGGACACCATTGTAAAATATATCACAAAAATATATCAGCAATGTAAAACGTTGGGCAAATAACCCTTTACTCCAGTAGTCCAATCAAGTTCTTCTATTGACATTATGGATGAATTATATTCAGCAAAAAATGTGCATTTGTAAACCTTAAAAGGATAAAGGCACTCATTTTTCAAAGAGCCCAGCTTCACTCATTGGCTTCCAGGGAGTCCTTGCCCCCCTCCATGGCCCCCCTTCCTTACCCATCCCCCATTACCTCAACAAGTTAGCATCACATGGCCAAGTTTAGTCTGGTGGCCTGCTATGTGAATACATAGTCAGGCGCGATGCACTGGATCAAGCAATCTGATTGGTTTGCAGTATATATGTCAATATGGCAGCCAGTGGAATACTTGACTATTGACATCAAAGGATTAGCTAATTACCATTGAAATCCAAGTCCTAATTACACTTTAATTACCCTTCATTAACAGCAATTAAGACCAGAATTAGTATTTCATCCATTTTTAAGTGAATAACAAAAAACTCTGATAGTGTAGATACCAATGGATAAAGCACTTATGAATTCATAAAATAACATAAAATAGATAACCTGAAAATTTCACTAAGATCGGATCAATATTCACTAAGTTACAGCAGATCTTAATGTACTTTTTCAGAGGCCAAATATTACACTTTCCCCAGCTGCAAATCATTCCAAATTTTAACAGCAAATTATAAATATTGTCTTGTTTCATCGTGTCTCCTTGAATGGTCTCAATCAAGTCAGCACAAAGATGTACAAGCAGTTTTTAAAGACACGTTTTGTAAAAACTTTCACAAAATGTCTGTAGAATAAGGGTTAAATTCTGGCCATCTTCAAAGAAATTTGCTAATCACCTTGATATCAGAAACCTAAATTACCCCTCATTAGGCCCAATTAGAAGCTTTTTGCCTGCCATAAAGTACAAAAAAACTTGACCAATTCATTAAGTAAGTCTAAAACACCATTACATAGTGTGAAATAATCTCATCTACAATCCCTGAAAATTTCACTGAAATTGGTCAAATACTAAGAAAGTTAGACCAAAATGGTCATTTTTGGAGGCCATATTGCTGCTGCTGATGCTTCTATTTGACCTACTTGTCACTTTTCTGACAAGTAGAATTACATCGCGCCTGGCCTATCATACAGGCCAGAGGACCAGGCTAGGCCAAGTTCTCCACAGCCAGAGTGAGTCTCTGCCGTGCACACTGACACTGACACATTTTCCTCACCTTTTAATGAGAATCACATGCTATTTTTGGCAGAGTGCCAGGCCTGTGAAGGACATAGCATTTTAATAACAGAATTATTGTAACAATAAGAAATTGAAGATGCCTTTGCTTAAACCACTCAGCAATAAAAAAAAACAGCCAAGATGGCTGCCTTTCTGTGGCGTCCATTTTGACAGCTATCTTTCTTCATTCTTGAACTGAACATTATGACCTTGATATTTCACTTAAGAATTATGAAATTTGATACAGATATGGGGCTGTTGGTGTCAGACAGGAATATGTTGAGAAATCCAAGACCCCTTGGTTCTTGTTTTAGAAATCTATTGAAAACTGCATTGATTCTACACTAATAGTATAGTATCTTCCAATCAACTATTTCTCCTATCTTTGGGGCTGACCAGATGATACATTGGGGGGGGGGGGGTATTGCTTGTGGTTGCAGTTTATGCCTAATGTTTATGGTTCAATTGATCCATTTACAGCTCTTGTATTAACCTGCCTCTGCTGTTAGGCCTGTTAAAAATTTAACTTTGATGAATTTAAAACTCTTTTGTAAAGCATTAAAATAGAACTTTGATGAATCTAAAACTCTAAGTAGATGAATTTAAAACTCTAAGTAGAAAAATAATGTCAAAGTGAGCAGTTAAACAATGGCTTTCTTTTCTGCCAGCACTCTTGTATGTCTCAAAATATCATGCAAGGTTGCTGCCAAAGAAAAAATGCCAAAGTACCAGTGTACAAAATGGCCCCAATTTTCTTCAATGTTCTTCTTCTGTCACTGTTGTCAACTCTTCTTGTTCACCAAAGACAATTTTATCTTGGAAGATTCATAGATTTTGTGGATATGCTAACAAGCAGCTATGAGTGTTTGACTAATCATGATATTAAACATGGACTAGACCTACAGTCATGCAGGAAGTCAGCAAGTTCTTCTTTGAAGTCCCCAAGTCCTCTTGAAGGATTGCAAGCATGTGCTTTCATGACTTTGGTGACATTTAAGTCTCATGTGGCCAATCTACACTTGCCTACAACGCAAGTGTTGATTGGCAACATAAGACATAAAAGTACCATACATGTACATATTGCCAGTCCTAGCATGTGCGGAGCCCAATCGGAAACTCCAAACCAAGCTTAATCATCTGCCAAAAAGGAGAAACTATCCTAAAAGCAATAATCTGCCAAAAAGGAGCAACTATCATAAAAGCAATATAGTAATTAGGAAAGTCAACAGAGATGTTCATGCTTCAGAGGAATTCCAACACATGCAAGGGGTTTGCAATCATGTCTGAAGGAATGATTGCCTTCAAAGTATAAATCTCTTTAGCCCACAGGCATTATAATTTCTTACAAAAAGCTCTCATTGCTAAACATATCCTGTATACAACAAGTGCATTCAGTGACAAGAGCTTTTCTCAAAATGATTCTAAAGCCTGTGCTTCAGCCAGCATGAAGCCATCAATGTCAGCATTTCCATTTACAACAGGCACACCTTAACTGCTATGAAAAAAAAAAGTATTGTCAAAGACATTGTCAAAGACATTTGCTATTCATAACTTAAATCTGTTGTACAGTCCAGTATAACAGAGAAGTATTTTTTTGGCAGCTTTAAAACAGGCAATTATTGTTTGGTGGACTTATACCAAATTTCATAAATCTAAGTGAAATAATGTAGCCTACACCTATTGTGTAGCAGAGATATTGATACACTTGTAACTCTTAGATTGTAAATATTTCTAAGTAAGAAAAAAGATGTATGGGCCCTATACATCTTTTTTCTTACTTAGAAATGGTCAGTGATAAAGATTAATGTGTTGAATGACCTGCATTTTTCTATAACCTAGATTCCCCCCACACATCTCAAAATCCTGAACAAAATTATTAGTTTTGTACTTATTGGAGTGTCTCAGGCATGCCAGGGTGCTGGGTGATCACTCCCAAAAGGGGTAAAGGCTGAACTGGGCCACCCTGACTCACTTACATAGGCAAAGTATAGGAGTGCTGGGTCTTATAGATACACTGTCAAGTGAAATACTAAGGTCACAATGGGCAATTCAATATATTGGGGCCATTTTGGCAGCCATTTTGGCAGCCATCTGGGATTTTTCCAAAAAATTCTGAGGGTGACCCCTAAGTGAATCCCTATACCAAATTTCATAAATCTAAGTGAAATACTAAGGTCACAATGGGCAATTCAATATATGGCCTCCATTTTGGCAGCCATCTTGGATTTTTCCAATTTCATAAATCCAAGTTAAATACTAAAGTCTCAATGGACAATTCAAAATGGGTTGACAAGAAAAGTCGACAAGTTGACACATGGACAAGTCGACAAGTGGACAAGTGTCAACTTGTCCCAAGTATAAACTGGTTAAAAGTATGACTAGCAATAATATTTTGTATAATAGCTCTATCCCATGGAAGTCTACCAATATTGGTAAAGGATAGTTAAATAAATAATTGGCCATAATTGGTAACATAAATAAATAATGAGGTTCTGGCATGTATTCAAAACAGTATCACTCAGTATATCCAAAGATCTACTTGAATAAATAAATAAATAAATAAATATACTTGATTTTCCAGAAATTGTAAATAACACTGTGGCCTATAACTTTTCAGACCTGTGTATATTTAGTCCTATAATATAAGGCCAACATTTTACACACACAACCAACTGTTTGCTATCAGAAATTAATAGGCTTGGCCTTAAACCAGAAATTAATAGCCTTGGCCTTAAAGCTTAGGCTGGGCCTGGAGAAGATTTTTATTCAAACATATGTCAGGTTATTATTCTTGTGAAGTTTAATAACATCATTTGCATAACAGATGATGTTTCATTTAAATTCAATATTAACTAACTAAGAATTATACAAGCTAACAAATACAAGACCATGCAGAGACCACTGAGATTGCTGGGACAAGTACTGTGTATGCTTTAATGCATAAATATTGTAATATAAAGTCAAAAAGTTGCCAAACAATTGTGAGTTGCGAAGCAATGGCTAGTTGACCTAAAACCACATGGCAGATAAAAATATCAAAAGACCTAGGAATCATCATTAATAAGTCCGACGAAGTTAGATTTGCCACAGAAAGGCAAAGCTTGCCTTTCTGTGTGCCCATTAATATGATAGAAAAGTATAGGAGTGCTGGGTCTTATAGATACACTGTCAAGTGAAATACTAAGGTCACAATGGGCAATTCAATATATGCCACCTTGAGTATGGAAACAGAGTATGGCATCCAGTTAACAAAACAGACAGTGACCACCTGGAAAAAGCGCAAAGAAGAGCAACCAAGATTATCCCTGGCATCAGAGACCTCCCGTACCAAGAAAGGCTTCGCAGACTAGGATTGCCCAGTCTAGTGTATAGAAGAAGGAGAGGGGACATGGTCCAGGCATATAAGATACTGCACGGAATGGAAGATCTTAAAGAAAACAACATCATCAAGAAAGCTGAGGGAACAACCAGGGGTCACAGTCTGAAACTGTCTGACAGCTTTCACGGAAAGGGACTCTACCACATGTTTCAATTGCAAGACTTCTCATTGGAGGATCTGCAAAGTTTCAAGATAGGAACATTTCACAGAAACAAACTGTGGAAGAACTTGGTTGAATACAGAACTTCCCTCAACCATGACCCGGCCTCTCAGATCACAGAGATTTTAAATCTGTTTTTATACATTCCCTCGGCAGCCCAAGCAGCCAATCCAGGGAAATGGTATCAGATGTGCCTCCCAGGCACTTTTTAAAAATAGAAAAGTAAAATCTGTGATAAAAAACTAATCTGATGTACATAAATGCACTAATCAATTATGTAAATGCATTTTTTTATAGAAACAACTATTCAGCGAAAAGTATCTGAAGAAACGAGAGGCTACATAGGGGAAGTATCCCCTCCCAAGTGCCTTACAGTTTGTCACATTAAACATTGAGACAGAAATTTAGCATTGTTTGTACAGGCCATAAAAATCACCACAATGATATAGGAGGTTCAGAAATTATCAAATTGACAAGAACTAAGTCTGGGGTGGTGATGCAGTGCACTTTTGTGACGTCACCACCCATTGTGTGTGAGATAGGCAGCATCACAAATGTCAACATTTTGCGAAATTTGACTGCCATTTCCATAAATTGTCAAATATCGGACAAAAACAGCACCGAAACATCGTGGAAATGTGATATTCATATTACAAATGAGCTAAGCTATACATAGGTATGTGTATTTCTCCTATGGGGCTCGTGGTTGCTGAGATATTTGGGCAAACGTCTGTCCTCTACTTGACGTGACAAACTGTACATCAGTATATCAGTATATATCAGATACAAAGTAACAAGAGCGCCGTGCATCACTTAGACCCACAAGCTTTACAGAAGAAAAATTTATAACCTTGCTAAATATTGTCAAGTCACTCTGATTTTTTTTGCACCGCCATTTTTTCTAAATAAGTGCAAAAAGACATCACAACCGATTAGTTTTTTGGCCGTAATCTATATCTAAATATACAAAACTACTTGTCAAACTGTACTATGCATCATTAATCAGTCAAATAAAAGTCAAAATGCCGTCATTCAGGCATTTAAATGCTGTATTTTACCTGCATTTGCAGTCTTGTCATGCGCCCGAACCTCGTGTAGCCTCCATCTTGTCTTGCTCAATGAATAGGCCCCTCCCCTTCCTGTTTAATGTCCGAATGACTCCGAAGATTGCCGATTGTGTGACATTAATTTACTTCGTATATTTTCCGAGGATAATTACACTCGGAAAATCTACTGACATGTGTTAATTATTTTGATACTACATAATATGATTACCGAGAAGCAAAAACAGTGTTGAGGTTTTTTCCGCTACATTGCGGAATACACGATTATACTGTTTGCCATATATGGGCATGCGCCATCTTGACCTAGAAATCTCACAACGAGACTTCGAGTAAACAAAAGCACATGGCTACATCTAGCAATGGCGCGAAAGAGGTTTCAGAGGTTTGGGGGGCTAGAATAGCCCAAAATAAACATTTTTGAAGTTGGAAAAAATATCTGTGTGATGAATGGGGGTAGGATAGTCCACCAGTACTGTATTTGATATGATTCCTGTGGTATTTTCTCAATAAAAACCTCCGTGAATACGGCCATTCTGTCACTGTCACACCATGCAGACGTGCTAAACTCTCCCATATCAGCAAGCAAGCTCTATAATTATATAGATCTTTAAAGACAATATCATTTTAACGCTGAATGTTGATGTGAGGGAATGGTATCAGACAGCTGTGCATACAAAGTCAATACAGTACATGAACCTAAAATGTTTTGCCATTTTCATGCACGTAAACATGGTAAATATGCCAATCAAAAAGTAGTAAATACTCTGATTTCACATAATACTCTGATTTCACATAATTTCCTTTTTTTTCTCTCAGTCTTTTATATTGCATGTAAAGGCTACATATATTGTAGAATCTCATGTTATGTAATATAGGCCTACTGTAAATGCTCCAACAAGGGCCACGTAACCCTCTGTAGCCCCCCTCCCCACAGCATAAAATTGGTTTTTAAAAAAACGTGGAGGATACAAATTTCTGACTTCTTGTAATGTAATTATTTAAATGGCAATGAGTGTTTGACTTGCCCACATGATCATAGAAATTCACAGAAATTCACAGTCTTTCTCAATTGCAATTCAGGTACATACACTCCTAATACCAATTATTCCCTCTCGGGTCAAATTAAGCAGAGTCATTATTGTTAACTTAAAATCAATTTAATTGAAATATGTTTATGTATCTGTTACAGTCCCAGATAACCACATGATGAACGTCACCAGATTAACGTCTCACCATCTTCATGACATAACTGAGAGTTATCACAGTGGACCCAACTAACTCGTAACTGAAAGTCATTTCTGTGGATTTCCCTCACTCTTTATTATAAGTTGGCTCTTATTGTATAGGTGAAAACCAAAATGCTCCATTGCCTTGTTAAGTTTTTGGTTGTTATTACAATGAATTGTAAATGATTTAGCATTGTCATAGCGTTGTATGTAGGAGTTAACCTGGCGTTAAAATAAGTATTCTGTCCAGCCATGTTCATTGATGTGGCAGCTTAGACTGAACTTGCAACTTTCTCTATTATTGTCAGAGTGGACTCTCTGACCACAACAAAAACTGAAACCTGTTTAAAAGATGACGTTAGTGCTCTTCAATTCATTTCAATTACAACATATTCACCATTGATTTCCCACTAAAGGAGTCTCTCAATAACAATTGAAACTCTCCTATTCAGTTTCACACCTGCCAATGCCAATGCAACCAATCAAAGGTGTCAACACACAAGTGCAATTAGCCCTGAGCAACCCTTAATCTGCTGTCTGCTGCCATACCTCTTTTCATTCTCCTACCTTACTTAAGCCTGGTGTCACAAGGATTCCTTTGCCTTCAAAGTCATGTGTGCAAAACTGACCACTGCTATTGCTTGATAAATCCTCTGTCCACAGCAATTTCTTTCAGCACAACCATTCTTTCTTCAGTCTTTCTACAAACTCTTTCTATACAAAGCCCTTACAATGTATTATGAATATTCACCACAGCAATTAAATAACCAGTGATCTCTACCTCTGGATTGGCTCTGGTGTAGTTTGCCAAAAATCAGCTGTCCTATATAATGTTTTCTTTTTATATTTTTGTACTGTGCATATAATTACATATCTGTAAATGTATTATTCCCATACTATGTATGTAGTTTAAGGAATTAAATAAAGTTCAAGTTCAAGTTCAAGTAGTTCAAGCTCAATACCATAACACAAGATCAACAGAATAAAATAAATATGAATTAAAGCTTGGTTATTGTTGTTGACTAATTGTAATTAGGAAATCAGCACTTGAGCATACTTTGTGTAGCTATAGGTGTTGATTGCACTTTAATAATTCAGTGGAGTGTCAAGTCCATTTTGGCAATCTGGGATTGCTATTTCGAGATTGCCTGAGGTTTTAATAGCTTCAAGTGTCAGCAGCTGTCACTGACTGAGAGCAAATAGGCCTATATCCTTCATTAACAGTGTCAAAAACAGCCAGCGGCTGATTATGCTGCTTATAACAGCAGCTGCTTAGCCTGAGTTAGGGATTAACTTTGTTGGAAGTGAGATGCTTGTTTGCTTCATTTCATTGAAGTATCTTGGATTTGGGAGAAATTACAGCTCTCAAAAGTCATGAGTGCAGGATTTGTCAACCCACTTGCCATTGTTGACTTTGACTGCTTCGCAATAACATGGCTGCACCAGGGCAGCTGGTGAAACCCAACAACTTTCACCATATAGAAACTTCGCATTGTTGTACCTGTCCTCCAATGAAATTATATATGAAAATGTTTCACGTAAAGGGCTCCAAAAAAACTATTCAGACTGATAAAGAACTTGCAACAACTTTAAAAATGTTTTTGTTGCGAAACATTTTCATGTCAGAGAGCAGTTACTGCATCAAGCTGAAGAATCATAATTAACCTCACAACACAAAAGAAGGGACTGATTAAATGGAATTTTTTGCAGGTTTTTGCAAGATATGAAGTCCTTTCAAGGGATATTGTCAGCCTGTACTTTGAAGCTGCACACCCTCTGAAGAAATTCACTGCACACCCTCTGAAGAAATTCACAAGCTTTTGTGGCCAAACAATTTAATATGACTTTAGAAAAAACAAAAAAAAGGAAGATGAGAACATCCACGCTGCAGATAGGACTTTCTAAAGTGAATACTACAGATTAATAGATTCCGATAAGCATAGTAAGCGCTCCACAGTCCACAGGACTTACTGCTTATTTAATGGGTAATATTATTCAGTGTTAATGACAATGACCCCGACTCGTTCGATAAAATGCCCCAAAGTCTTTTAACATAGTCTTAGTATTAATCAAAGCAAGAAAAAGAATGATGCCTGTCTGTCTGCATTTGTGAAGCAAGTGAAATAAAGAAATCACCAGAGTCTTTAGCTGAAGATTTGAAGGAGGCAAAAACCATAAAAAAATTTCACCATGGCAATCAAGGATGGCAATCAATCTGGTGTTCATAGAAAAGGAAGCCATTGCTACTACTTTTTATCATATAGTATGATAATTAAATACTAGCTGACATGTGTGCATGGTTATCTTGCTTGTAAGTGTGTTCTACTGTCTCGATGGCAAAGTCCCTTTTGGTACACTTGGAGCTGCTGGCTCTAAGGGAAAGTAACCAACCTATGGCAAGAGATGTATTTCCTCAGAATGACACCAGGGGGACTGTGGAAGAACCTCTGCAGCCATCTGGTGCTCATAGAAAAGGAAGCCATTGCCACTACTTTTTATCATATAGTATGATAAACCTATAACTTCTCAAAATGAAGGACCACACAGTTACAATTTGTCAATGGATTGTGGAGAGGAAAATTGCCATAATTTATAGCATAACTGTTTAATCACTCGGCCTTAAGAAATTATCGGACAAGTTTATTACCTTCATCATTGGAAGAATAAGGCCCACAAGGCCAACTCCCTACTTCTTGATTCAATTGGCTATTGTCATAAGGCAAGAAATGTTATAACAGTAGTGGATAATGGGACGAAGTGTTTGTGCTGCAAATTACAAGCACACTGTCAAATAACATCGTGCTGGACTGCCCAGTAATACGTCGAAAAGTATCGCAAAACTAAGTTGGCCAGTGAGAGTGGAGACCCCACTGCTAGAAGTTTGGTAAACACTATCAGTCTATCAAACAGCATAAGTAAATTTGGTAGACTGATTTTCAAGCTGGGCCTGAGCACTTTATCTGCACAGGAAATCTACAGTTTTTCCTGTGCTCATGGGCAGGGCCGGCCTTAGCCTGTGCGGGGCCCAATGCAACCCCCCCTTCAACAGGCCCCTCATGGACCCCCCCCCCTTTTGAACCAAATCCAACAGAAAAATTGGAGACATAGGCCTCAGCCTACATTTTACTAAGACAATTTTTTTTAAATAAAAAGTTTTCAATTTCAATTTGCAAGCTGGCTTTGCCTCATCATTGACAGTTTTGTTTTGGTCTCTTAATCTTCTTATATGATGAAGTGCCTCAAGTAATTTAATTAGTTTGTTTATTGTCACCTATTCTGCTAGATATGATAAGCACTGGATCCACTTATTAACCATAAGTGACACAAACAAAAAGTTTTTAGCCAGTTGATACATTTTGAAACTGTTTGAAACTGTTTGAACAGGTAATATGCAAACAGCTATAATCATGTCTTCCAAATTGATTGACATTGATTGTGGCATGTGGGTCAACTTTGATCATAAACAGAAAAGTTAGTCTTCATCTACAATTCTATAATGCTGCTCAAAGTTTATTTAAGAGAAGAATTTTTGAGTTTCTTTCATGACACATTATATCTCCATAAAGATGCAGTGCATTAAACCAGAGGCTTCTTGGCCAAGGTCATGACAGTCATCATCATTTCATTATAATATTACCTGGTGTATTTGTTTTATGTATGGATGCATCAAAACATTAGTAAATGGCAGTATACAATATATGTATATATGTATAGGCCTATGAGTGGAGTCATTATGGTTTTAGTACAAAGAAGGACAAGCTATTTGACCTTTTATATTTTGCACTTCATGAGTGATGAGATCTGATCTAGTGTCATGTTAATACCTTTAACATGAACCAATGGGCTGGATTTGGATTTACTTGTTTCCGAAGTCATGATCAACCTAGTGATTAATAACTGATTTAATATAAAAGTCACATTCACAATCCCCTGGTCACCATTTTAAAAATGACAGGAGTCTTCTGAAATTTGAATGCTTTGACACTGCCAACACTAACACAAGGGCCTAGCATCACTATAGGCAGCAGGCCTCTTTGTCTTTAAGGATTAATTAGAACTTATGAAAACTTTTAATTCATGTAATGCCACTTCAAGAATTGTCCCAACCCTTGATTGCAATTCTCGATGACCCTGGGTATCCCAGCACACAGCAGAAGAAGAAAGAAGAAGACTACTCTTAAGAAGAGAGTTTCCAATTGATGAGCTGAGTTCTTCAAGCAGTGGACAGTATTCACCAAGTCGGTATTTTCTGTTTGGCTATAGTCCCTCCAAACTATCTACCAAGACTCCACTAGGTGGCATCCACCTCCATGAAATGAAAAAGAAGTTTCTAGATCAGTGCAGGGAATAGCTACCCAAAACTGCCCGTGAGGGGCAGTGTTTCATTTCACAGTCAACAAGATTTATGTGGAACCTTGTGCCCCAGACTCTACAAGCCCTCTGTATTTTTCGATGCCACTCTCTGTGGCAGAGGGACTCTGGAAATACAAATGTAACAAGAATGTTGACATTAGTTACATAATTTCTCTTAAATAGTAGGTAGTTGTTTTGGATTTGATTGTGTAACAGCAACTTCTGTTATCAATCATCTGCAACTGTTTTTTGTCATTTTGTTTTCTTCTAATTGCCACTTATGACTTAAGAGTATAAACATTCAGTTTATTATGCAATGTTGCTGTTATGAATCAATAACATTTAAGGATTCCCACGCTTTAAAGAAAACAATTCTGTTTGAAGTCCACTCTGCCTTTTCTGGCTTCATATTCATGCTGTTTCTGGCTCTTTTGCACTGCCAATTCCCGGAGACTGCAGTGCAATGCTTGCACTGCCCAATAAGTAAAAGCAGTCTCATGGAGACAGCTTGTGCCCTGTTAGGGTATCTGTTGTCAACCACAAGATGTTGTAACCTATTTAACTGTTTTAAAACCCAACTTTGACACAATTCTCTCTCCCCTTTTCAAATCTGATGGATGCCACATGTCCCTGTGTATAAGCATGACCATGGAGTGTGGGAGGGTGATGGGGATTATGTCCTGTATTTTTGCACTGCTGCATACAGTTTAGTATTTGGACCACTCTTTGGCTGTCAGTCTGTCACAAGACCTCAAGAAGCGGAACACAAGAAGCTGCAGCAAGAGAAAAGGGTGCACTTCCTAGTGCCCAATGGCAACAGGGGGAGGATTGACCCTAGCCCAGCGAGAGGTCGCCGAGGGGAGCAACCCTCCAACAGGGGAGGAGGAAATCGAAGGGCTGGGGTGGGCAGCTGCCGGTTGCGTCCAGGGTCCTCCTGGCAGCCTCAGGACCAGGAAATCATGCCCCTGGTCTCCCACACCCAGCCACTACTACCGCCGCCACAAATGAAACCAAAGGTCGTCAAACCAAAGCCGAAAACGACTGTCACGGAAAGTGTGACAGACCTCAAGAAATATTCAATAAGTTAAATAACTTATTTGAAAAAATTGTGTTGAAAAGGCCTGTCATAGAGGCCAGTGTGAAGGAGAAATTTGGTATATATTAACCATCTTTAATTAACCATATATATAAGGGTTCCCCCCTATATTGGAAGAATATGAAAACTTTTTTGCTGATGTGTCAGACATTAAAGATGACTTGTGCATGGCCCACTTGACTATGCAGCCCCCCCCCCCCATTAACTTAAAATCCTTCATCCACACATGGCTGGCTTTCTTAAAATGGAAAAAAGTGCTACAAAAAAGCATAAGGACTTTATCCTTGATACTTAGGCCTAGATACTTAGGCCTATATGGAAATGTTTCATTATCAAATGATTTGTGTATGTTTTACACATGTCGACTGAAACATTATTGTGAATACAAATGTCACATATGTGAAAGAAAAGATTGTAAATGGTACACGAAGACACAAACAAACATCACTGTAAGCTGTGTTTACACAAGCACATTCCATTAGACAGACCCATTTGTCAAATAATAACACGTGTGCATCATGTTATACCATAATTCGAGTAGTCTGAAATTCTCACCCTTATGGATTTCAGACAGCTATTTTCAATTATGTTTTTGACAATGACAGATAGAGTAGTTTGTTTTTTGGTGTTTTTGACAATCATGTTAATTGAATGCAGTTGTGAAAAGAGGAAACAGTAGTTGAGATAGATAGATAGATAGATAGATAGATAGATAGATAGATAGATTTCAGTGATATAAAAATAGGTAGATAGATAGATCAGTAGATATATAAAATTCATATGCCAGACATGTTGATTTTTTATGCCATATTATTGAAATAAGTCATTAAAAGTTTTCTAGTCCCAAAAATATCTTTAAAAGTTATTTTCAGTTCTAGTAGGAATAATAGGCTGATTTGTCAAAATGGATATTGTTTAAATCAAAGGAAACAGGGTTATAGATAAAAGATAACACAACAATGATTAGATTAGAGTTTGGGGTGCAGGAGATAATTGTAATGCATCACCTGTGATTACATAACAACACATGCACTCTTATCACACAATCTACCACTGCCCATATACTGGTTTTCAATATCAAAAGTTCAAAGATTCTTTTGATTACTGTCATGTGTAGACATTTATATAACATATAAAAGAAAACTTATTGATAATAATCATTATCAAGCTATTGATACAACAATTTATCCAATTATGTTTACAACCAAATATATATACTTATTTTCAATTTGTATTTATCCCACTGGTTTCCTCTCCATCCTTTCCCATATTACTGCATGCAACACCACCTATTATATCTAAAGAGTGTCTCTCAATACTACTACTGTCTGTTGGCATCAACTTATCATACCCAACCTCATACTTTACCATAATTCAATGTCATAAAATTGATGGTCTACTTACTTGTGATAGTCCATTGGCCCGGATTACCAGAAACCTTAAACATAAAACAAAAAATTAATAAAAATTATGCTTGTTTTCATAAATATTACATATAAAACGATTATAATATTATTTAATATCATTATGGTTTTCAACACATAATGGTGCAATGTATATAATGTATGAATGTGTAACTTTTAGAGAAAGACAAAAAGTTGTTTTTCTTTTCATCATGTTATGTGTATGGGCCTAACTGATAAAAAACATATTTCAGTCACACATTGATATAGCTGGCAATCCAATATTGCAATAATATAAGAAACAAATGAAAAGCTGGGTTTAATAGGTTTGAAAATTCACATGATGAATATACCTACCTTACTAATAATGCTGTTTAGATATGTCCTCTCTTCTCTGCTGCTCAGATGATAGTGGTGCCCCTATCATCTGCCAACCTGATGACCTGCCCCCCCTCTAGTGGAGGGTCATTGTGCCCTGATTGGTCTTTGAAATTGGGAGGGAGTGGAAAACACCCCTGTGTATGAATCTGGTACTATGACAGACCAACTAACCACCTGGTGGAGACTTTTCTTGCTGCTGATTGGTTAACAGCTGGGAAGCCAGAAGACCTGCTCAGGGTTTGAAGAAACACTTCATTTCATTTGGAAACTCAGAAGTGTCCACATCTAAGGTAAGCTATTGACATGTAGCATATTATGTTCCAGGTTACAAAAATTGTTTTTAAAAGTATTGTGGATAAAGGGATAGGCATATGAATATCACAAAAGAAACTTTAATTTAAAACTATAAATTAGCATCCTACTTGTTATGCACATGAATTACTTCTTCAACATGAATTAAATAGTTAGTAATCTTATAGCAGCACTTATTAATTATTGTACAAAACACTGTTTAACTGGATTTTCACAACATGTAAAAATTTAAAGAAATGTAGTTAAGCCAGAGCCATGTGTTTTTCAAATACTAAAATACATTCCACTTAGAACAGGAAATTAATATAACTTCATTTTATTCAAAGAATATACATTTGAATTTAGTATCCTCAACAAGGTATAAAAGCAAGTGAAACACCATGCTAGGTATCTGATAAAAAAGTTTGATTTAAAGCTATTAGATCAAGCAAGTCAATGTAAATGTGAAATTACTTTTGCTTCATAAAATTTATTGCAAATGAGATTCATAATGAGGGTGTGAATGATATTTAAATGTTAAATTATTATGCTTTTAATCAGATGAAGAGATATCTTAAACATAGGGGTGGATAAAGGATGATGAGTAAACATCTTATGTTATGTAATTGTACCCCTATATCCCCCAGCTTATCAGTTAACCAAGAGCTCTTTATCTCCCAGATACATTGTGATAGGACCACTTTGATTATTATTTCATCAAAACTTAAAAACTATTTGTATTCTTTATCCAATTACAAATTGAAGTTTTGATTCATTAATATGTTAAGTTACACTGACATGACGCAATAATATGATGTGATAGATAAGAACGAAATATCATTTTACTTATCATACACCTTGCTGAATCTAGATCTATCTATCTATCTATCTATCTATCTATCTATCTATCTATCTATCTATCTATCTATCTATCTATCTATCTATCTATCTATCTATCTATCTATCTATCTATCTATCCATCTATCTATCTATCTGTCTTTCTTTCTTTCTTTCTATCTATCTATCTGTCTATCTGTCTATCTGTCTATCTGTCTATCTGTCTATCTACCTATCTATCCTATCTATATATCTATAATTTTTTAATAAACTTATCCTGCGACATCTATCTATTTATCAGTCTATTTTTTTATATTTATGTATGTATGTATATCAATCTATCAGATATTCTATCTTTCTATATATTTTTCTATATGTCCATCTATCTATCTATCTATCTATCTATCTATCTATCTATCTATCTATCTATCTATCTATCTATCTATCTATCTATCTATCTATCTATCTATCTATCTAATCTATCTATCTATCTATCTATCTCATGATCATAATCAGGTTTTTGATCTAATGTTTGTTTGTCTCTTTCAGGTGGATGATATTGATCAACAAAAGACGAACATTTTGTGATGACCCAGAAGCGCCTCTGTTCAGCCAGACGAAAAACCAAAAAAATGAAGCATTACCAAAATTAATTTAATTCAATTAATTGTCCTCTTATTTAAAACCTTCAGCATCCTATCATCCCTGGCCTGCCATATTCCTAATAATATTGACTGTATTATTAACTCAATCATGAATGACTGGATATGTACCAAACTGTTACATATATTTTTTGCAACAAGTGGCGAATACAATACTGATGTTAAAATGTACTCAAATTTAATAAATTATTTATGATGTGAATAAATCATTGTCTATGTCCTTTGATTGTGCAAGTTTGAATTGGGAGGCATTTACATTTCTTTTTCAAAGATGTTTATCATTATTGTCAGTTGTGTGAATGAGCCATCTGCAGTATAGTCTGTAATTTTAATGAAATAAGTTGTCTTAAGTTGTAGCCATTGTGGTCCAGCCAAGGGTTTGTCAGTATCGCTGATGTTTTTGTTGTTTGGAGACGTCTGTATAGACACTCCTTTCTTAATACTTATAGCCAATGTGGTCTAGACAATGGTTAGTCTGGCTGGCTTAAATTGTGGTTGTTTGGAGACGTCTGTAGACACTCCTGTTCAGTGCTTCCAGCCAAGCAACGTTTTGTCTGGATGGCTTGAGTTTTGGTTTTTTGTAGACGTCTGCAAAGGTCAATTCCAGCAACCATGCAGACAGTCTGGAGAGTAAACAATTTGAACTGCTCCAGACGTCTGCATCTAGCTGATTTGGATGTCTGTTAGCAGCCATTTAGCTTTGAATACTGAAAATATCAGTGTCAGTAGATTAGCCAATAGCATGGAATACAGACGTCTGTAAGTGACACATTTGTTGCATAACTAGACGTCTGTTAGCAGTAATTTAGATCTGACTACTGAAAATATCAATGTCAGTAGATGCATGAAAAATATGTGAACTAGACCGTCAGTAGGCAACCAGTTGATGGTCCTGCCAGACGTCTAGAGAACCAGTATAGTTAAGTGCCACTGACGCTATGGACGTCTGTAAGAGACCTCTTTTCCCATGGTTTTTTTAGCTCCTTGCGAACCAGCCAAAATCCTGCTTAACAAACTAACTTGCTTGTGTTACCTGTACGTAGCACTTGTGAACTGAGCCAACCCGTTTGATAAACTAAGTTGCTTGTGTTGCCTATATGTAGCACTCGCACACAGTTGCCCGCGGAAATTGAATACTGACGGCTTAAGTATGTCCCAACCAATCAAGCTGTACTCTGATGCGGTGCGCACTGGTTTAAACAATTTGGAAAATCGATATGGTTCAAGCCAAATGATAAAACAAAAAGTCAGAACAACTACTGATCATAGATATATTACAAACCAAAGAGATAGATTTGATAATTGTGCGGAAGCAGACACTCGACTTGGCTGGGAAAATCCGAGGGAGTCCCGCCCACTGAAAGTTTGCATATGGAATGCTCAAAGCATACGACAAAAAACACAAGTTGTGAAGGATTTCAGAGATGAATTTGATCTTGACGTTTTTCTTTTCACTGAAACCTGGCTGAAAGCAGATGACAGAGTTGAAATTGGTGAACTGGAAAGAAATGGTGAATGTTTTTACTTGGGTTCATCTCGCGAGAGTAGACCTGGAGGTGGAGTAGGATGCATTGTAAAAACAGGCATTAGAGCAATGAAAAAGAAAGCATGAAAACAAAAACTTTTGAGCACATGGAAATTCGATTGCAATTAAATGGAAGAATTGTCACAATTCTTGTGGTGTACAGGCCGGAACCCTCCAAAAAGAACAAATACAGTTTATCAGAATTCTTTAATGAATTCACAAACTTCTTGGCCCACTATCAGACTTATCATAATGAAACAATAGTTGTCGGAGACTTCAACTTTCACGTGAATAAACCAGATGATGCCAAAGTTATCCAATTTAACAGCATTCTTGAAATGTTTGACCTTGTTCAACATGTATCCTCACCAACACACAAAGATGGAAACACACTTGATTTGGTAATAACCAATAAAACAACAACTCTCAGAGATTGTGCTGTCAGTGACCTACTGTCGGACCATAACTGTATCCTCTTTAACATTGACATTAACAAGGACAAAAATCCACAGAAAATGATTGCCTTTCGAAAGACCCGCAGCATAAATATAGCCAAATTCAAGAAAGACATTGAACAGCATCTATCACAAAAACTACAACACCATGATCGATCAGTCTACTTGAACAGACTTGTGTCACTCTACAAATCAACTGAAAAGATTTTTGACAGACACGCCCCTTTTAAGACTAAACTTGTGACAGTTCGCAAACCTAACCCATTCACAAATCAAGAAATAAAGCCTCTTAAAAAGGAAAAGAGAAAGGCAGAAAAAATATGGCGAAAAACCGGTTTAGAAAAAGACTGGAATATCTTCAAAGAAAAACGAAATTCTCTCAATGAAAAGCTTAATCAGCTTAAATCAGACGATCTCAGGTGTAAAATTCAAGCCACAAAGGGAAATTCTAAGGCGATGTTCAAACTTCTAAATTCTCATCTCAACAGAAAACAAGATCTGCCTCTTCCCCATCACATAAGTGATACAGAACTAGCGAACGATTTCAACAACTTCTTTGATGAAAAGATCAAAAACATCAGATCTAAATTAGATTCAGGAATGAAGATCACAACTGATGCCTCTCAAACCAACCTCGGACACAATTTACATCAGTTTAAAAGTCTATCAGAACAAGAAGTCAAGAAACTTATCACTGAAATGCCTGTCAAACACTGCCAACTTGATCCAATGCCAACATGGCTACTGCTTGAATGTGTTGATGAATTTCTGCCAGTCATAACGAAAATTGTTAATATGTCATTAACACTCGGAGAAATGCCCCTTGAACTGAAGCATGCACTTGTCAAACCACTTTTGAAGAAAGAAAATCTTGAATTGATCAAAAAGAATTATCGGCCTGTCTCTAACCTTTCTTTTCTGAGTAAAATCATTGAAAGTGCTGTAATCAAACAGTATGTTGATCACCTCACTCAGAACAATCTTGACGATGAAAAACAATCAGCCTACAAGCAATTTCATAGCACAGAAACCCTCTTAACAAAAATCCATAATGATATTATGCTTAATCTGAGCAATGGGGAGGTGACAATGCTAGTATTGTTGGACTTGTCTGCTGCATTCGACACGATTGATCATGACATTTTGCTAGAAAGACTGCGTAACAGGTATGGTGTGCAAAGTGCAGCCTTAAGATGGTTCAAATCTTATATTTCTGAAAGATCACAGTCTGTGATAATAAATGATAAAACGTCAAGCAAACTTCCTCTCAATTTTGGAGTTCCTCAAGGTTCCAAACTTGGACCAATCTTATTTAACTCCTATGTTGCCCCAGTCAGTGAAGTAGCTCGACGAAATCAAGTTCACGATCAGAAGTACGCTGATGATGAGCAACTTATCCTGTCGTTTAAACCAACCTTTTTGGGTGAAGAACATGCAAAACAGAAAATGGAAAATTGTATTGCTGAAATCCGAAATTTCTTACATGACAACAAGCTGTGCAATAATGGAGATAAAACTGAACTTCTTCTGATTGGAGCACCAAACCAACTGAAGAAACTTCAAATGACATCTATCAAAGTTGACGATGTTGAAATCAAAATTGCCAACCACGTCCGCAATTTAGGAGTGCTCTTTGACAAAAATATGACCATGGAGAAGCAGATCAACAAAATGTGTCGTAACGCATATTTCAATTTAAGAAACCTGTCGAAACTCCGAAAAAACCTGGGCAAGGAAATAGTTAAAACTGCTGTCAATGCACTTGTCACTCCTCATTTAGATTACGGAAATGGGCTGTTGCATGGCACTGCTACCCGGTTGTTAAATAAACTTCAGGTTGCTCAAAACTCGGCAGTTCGATTAATTGAAAGGTTGAAAAAACACGAGAGTGTCAGCCAGAGTAGGAAACAACTGCACTGGTTACCAATCACAGCAAGAATTCAGTTCAAATTGATGACAACTACGTGGAAGGCAATGAACAACCAGGCACCACAATACATCCAAGAACTTATTCAAGTAAAATCTCAACGAGAACACAACCTTCGAAGCAACCACAAACTGCTGTTAGCAGAACCTGCTCCATGCAACAAAAATAAGTTTGAAGATCGAGCATTTTCCTATGCAGCCCCAAAACTCTGGAACACTTTGCCTGATAGAGTGAGAACTGCACAAACACTAGAAAGCTTCAAGAAGAATCTAAAAACCCATTTGTTCCAGAATTCCTACAAGTGATTTGATCTGAAAAAGCGCTGATGAGCAGTTTACTGAAATTAGCGCTATATAAATCCATATTATTATTATAATCCCCCGCTCGCGCAGCGGCGGGGGATTATATTGATATTCTTCGATTACCTTTTATTATTATTATTATTATTATTATTATTATTATTATTATTCTCACAGGAGAACTGCGATTACTGCAAAACTATTAAAGGAACCGCTTCATAAGTCAAGGGTAATATGCAACTCCGTTGCGCGCTACTTTGAACGAAATTTCATGATCAAATTTCATGACACTTCTGAGTTATAAGGAAAATATAAAACAAATTTCCGGCGCAGGTTTCTGAGAACCTAAGCATAACTGAGACCTGTTGATTTTTTGTAAGATACCTTGACAAAGTCTCCAGTGCAGAAAGGCGTCTCGTGGAGATTTCATGAACACATTTCAAGATATGATTTTTTGAAAATTGGACATCCCGAAAATCGACTGAAATTTTTTTGAAAAACAGGGAAGGAATGCTAGTAGAAAGCTGAAAGTAGGTACACTTACAGATGTACCCCAGTGTACTAACTTCACAAAGTTACGGACCCCTCGCACAAACGGTCTGTGCGGTACAGACGTCCAAAAATGTAATTTTCAAGTGCACATATCTCGGTCCCTAATTGAGCTACAACAAAATGTTACATATCACAAGAAAGGTCTGTTTGTCAGCTTTCCAATGGTGTATAGCATAATAGTGTCAGACGCGCGGCGTAGAATCGCGTCAGACATTGAAAATTTGTTGTCACTTTTTTGGCCTATCAAAACGTTTTCCCTCAAAAAGTGTATGAAGAACTTCATGGATGTTCATCAATAATTTATGCGGGCTACCCAGGTTGGGCCTCCATATTGTGCCAAGAGGAAATTTGCCTACATCAAATACTTTTTCCTAGAGAATTTTTTTAATTTCAAAATTGAAACGTAAATTGCTCTGGTTATAATCGTTGAAATCTCATGAAATTAACACCAAAAAATGTGTTAAATTACGCTCTCTAGCAAGCTACAGGGATATCTTCCTCTTACCTTTAACCAATTTTACATATAACATTTTATATATTCAATTATAACTCATTCATTATTTATCAAAATCAATTAAAACTGATTTGTCATGTTCCTAATTTTTTGCTCTATTTCTGCATGTAAGCACAGCTCCATAACTTGCATGGTTTGTCTACAATAACCCATTAGGGTTAGGGTTTCACGTACCATTCACTGCAAATGTATTGCTTTGAGGGTGGTACCGCTGGGCACCAAACACAGGTCTCCATGCCAAGCGATGTCTGATTTCAATATATGAGCCTCTTCAAGAATTCATCATGAAGTCCATGAACTGGTTGAAGGGAGTAAGCAGGGCAAGGGAGACGGGGGCGCGGGGGATTATCCGATATTGCCGTACGGCAATATCAGTTATACTAGTTATTATTATTATTACTAAATAAAAGTATTGATTGATTGATCAATCACATGTGGAAGTCCAACATTACAATAAACCATTTTACCACCAAAACTGCTCAGAATTTGTCTCGGACGATCTGAAAACCGTTGGCTTCTGGGGGCCTAGAGCGGCCCCCAAACCCCCGGCCTTGAGTTTGGTCCGCTTTAGCCTCTGTCATCACCCCCCCAACCACAGAGCAGCCTACGGGCCTGGACTCCTTACCACACACAACCTTACTCATATCAAAAAGTCTATTAGGACAGCTAGAAATGTAATTACAATTAAAAAAGGGGCACAATATTTAAGAAATCAAACACAACGGGGTTGGCTAGGTCTGAATTGGTATTGACATAATGTAAATTTAATGCAATTTTAAAAGGTAGTGATTTGGAGGGAGCCAAAAGCTGTGAAACAGTGAAGCAGTGGCAGATTCTTCCTTTCTGCAGGGGTAGTCATACTTAATTTTGAGTTGTACTGTATGTGCAAAAGGGCCAGTCGCAACTACATGTATTGGGGTTGACGTTAACAAACAGGACAAACTCTGAAGACATACATTCTATTAGGCTCAGAGCATGCTGACAATGAATAAGAGAACAGAGGCAGAGATCATGCTCCAACAAAAATAGGGCGGTTGCTGGCCTCAGGGGTATCACAGACCTGTGTTGATGAATTTGACCCATTAATAACTTCGTGACAAGCATTTTGATTTTCTAGCAAAGATCAAGTGAAAATATTGTGCGGCAAATCTTTTAGGATCATTAAAAATTCTGAATTTTTAAGCAGCCAATGGATAAACAAAGCTGTTGAGTTTCGCTTTCGACCTTGAGCAGAGCTGTCATTGGAAACAGGAATGTGGTCAAGGGTCAATATATTTCTAAATCTGGGACACACATGAACGTCTCTTAAAATCAACAGACATGGGTCATGCTAAAATGTGGGAACCTGCACTTAGCGATCTGTGGATGATTGGGGATTATATCCTGTATTTACCCACTCAAGCAAGCTGATTTGAGCAGGAGTAGGACACAAAAGTGATACAAAATCTGATTGCTACTGCTTTTGAATATCCATCTAAGCGATATATATCTAATTAGCAAGGGTCACTTTTCATTAAATAATCATGCCATTCAGAAAGCAATGTTGGATATCTAATATTTTTTTGTACACATTTCACATCCCCATAATTTTGATTTCTGAATATTTAAAAACATGATTTTGAATAGCTTTTGAAATTGCCAAATGATTCATCCATACATCGCCAGAAATGATTATGCTATGATTCACTGTAACAGGTTCAAAGGAGAAAAGTGCAATACATATTTTGGGAAATCTTACTTAATAACGGATCATTTTTGCATCAAAACAGTGAAGAATATGTGATACCATGGTAAAATCAAATTAGTTGTTTTGGAATAAATGATTGAACATGGTGTTTAATGTGACATTCGCTTTATTGATTTGCGTATCAATTTCAGATTTGAGACTTATGAATTATGCAAACAACGTGACAAACAATCTTTCTTAATCCTCAAAGGAGTCATTGTCAATTCTGGGCAAATGAGAATTGAAAACTGATTCTAGATACCCTAATAAGAAAACAAAAGATTTTGGTGTGGATATTATGGGTCTGCCAGTATAAAACGGAGGGGCAGTTAGCAGTAATGTCAAATACATTTCCTAGGTTTTGGTAGAGGGTTCAATAAATGCTCTATCCTCGTCATCATTGACAAATGAGAGTTTTTATCATCCTTTGCATCATTGCCTTGTCTTCTTTCTGTTTTACATACACAAACTGCAGGAGAGAAGATCCCAAATTGATTGTTGAAGTTTGTTGTTTGCAGATAGATATTATAACGTTGAAGCAACAATTTTAGATGCATTTAAAAAAAAATACCCTTTTATGATTCTATCAGTCTTGCGAACAATGCCTTCACATAATTCACAATATAAACTATTATATATAACAAAAGGCTGTCACAAAAAAGGATTACATTAATGCTTTTCAAATCTAAAAGTTTAAGTATAAATGCTGAGAATATATGTACAGATTTTGATAAGGAAAATTAATGAATTTCACGTGGCAATGGTTGAAATCACGACAAACCCAATTTCCAATGAACAATATTATATTGTTTCACTGCTGTGCGCATGGAAAAAAACATCTGCTTTCTGTCTGATCTGCTCTTTTATAAAAGGATATACACAGTTACTCTGCCTTTCCATGTTGACTGCATATCTCTTATAGCATTTAGTTTTTAGAATGGTGTAAAAGCATCCATTAAAAGATTAAAGAACTTAAGTGCTATTTATTTGGAACTTGCTGCACTCTTGGTTGGAAAATTGAAAAGACTTTAAAACTTCATAAAGTAGACTCAAAATAACATTGATCTCACAGCTTACAATTTTAGAACAGTGACTAGTTGTTTACCACGAGATATAGTCTCCCGATTTGTAGTAATGAATCCAAAATGGTAGGGGAAACTGGGTTTTTGTTAAAGCTGTAACCACTTTGTACTAAAAGCAGACAAAAAAGTGTCCCAAACCTGCAATGCATATTTTGCTGGTGCACATGAGCAAAACGCCCTCACATCAACTTCCTTTATAAAATTTATGAAAGTAAGATTACAAAATGAAATGTATATCATTTCTTAACTTTTTGGCTCAAATTTCCTCTTAAAAGTTCTGAAGCAATTTCTTAAAACTTACTTTGTTTTCACCAAGAAGACGAACACAGTAAAAGTAAAAATTACAAGATTAAATTAGTTAAAAGGGCTGCTTACTTATAATTTGTCTTAGCTGGAAAATGCTAAAGAACCTAAGGTCCTATAGCAGAAGGAAAAACAGACTGCTTACAAATTTAGACTGATGGTGCGCTTACGATGTTGCTTCAATATTTTTGCCATAAAATCTGATAACTGGATTTCCTGTTGTTGTCTTTTTTTTTAAAATGAGATAAATATAGTGTGTGACAAAATGCTATGCTACCCTTTTAAGCAGAATGTCAAGTAGGCCTATATAAATTAGGCTGAATTTCTATAACTTTCTTAGAAAAAGATATAATTTATTCATAATATGTAAAAAAAAAACAAAAAAGCAGAAAGAATAAATCAAATCCAATCAGCACATTTTTGAAGTTGAAGACTAGTATTGTCTTGGGAATGATATAATATTTTTTGAAGCTTTCGGCTTGTATAAATAAGGTTTGAACACATGTGGGCATTGCTACCTTGTAATTCTAAATCAAGAAACTTTCAGGTCAGCCTCAAACACATATATAATCTGATGAAGAGCCATCAATGTATTGGGGAATGTGGTCAAGGACTCAAGGGTCAAGATACTTCAAAATAATGGACTGAATGTATCAGCTGTGATGACTTAATCAATAATAATTTTGCGACACATGCAGAATCACCACATACAATTTCATGCAGTAGAGATGGCTGAAAGTTGAATGTATATGCCAGTGTTTTCAAAATGCTGTTATTCTCAGTGTAATATGACCAGCTGCCAGATACGATGACAAAACATTTGATGTACCACAATGTACTTTACGCTGTATTTGTCCTACTAATCTAAGATATTCACTCAAAATTTTGGCATGGATTGGTGAATGTGTTTTAACTCAATGATCAGCTTATGAGATATTGTAAATAATGATTTAACTCTGTGCACCAGACACAAACTTCCACCTTTTTTTTTTGCTTCAAATAACCCCGTAACAATTTTGTAAACAACTACTTATAACAGCGGTGTCTTTTCCATTGTTGCTATCCCTATGATAACAACCAGTGATGGGCACAATTCAATTCATGAATTGAATTAATTCGAATTAATTCAAAATCTCAAAAGTTGATGAATTGAATTGAATTGAATTGACCATGTTGGAAAAATGCAATGAATTGAATTGAATTGAATTGAGATAGGCTTTGAATTGAGGTTTTAATTCAATTCATTTTCAATTCAACCAAAATATAATATGATTGATCGTCCCTCATAAGAAAAGCCCCAACATTGATGCAATGATAGTAAGAGTCTGAACCTTTGAAGGATTATTGATGTCGTTCAGTTAAAAGTATTTCATACTATCTTGTCATTGTGAAAAATATTTTGCTTGCTGCTGTAGATCTTCCAAGTTCTTTATGTTCAATTATTAGTAAGTGGCTTCCATATTGACCATTGATTCATGACAAATTGACAATGGTAAAATTGATTAAAGCAATGAACAAAATGCGAAGTGCAATTGAAATTATTTAATACACTTCAAAGAATAGACAGAAGCAAGCTTGGTCCTACCAATTGCAATCAAGTGAGAATTTACTATTGTTTTTGCAATCATGCTTGATCTTCCGGTTGAAGTGAGTTATTTGTCTACTAATAATGATAAAATCATGATTGACTTTTTTCATCTTTAAAGAATAATTACTTTTTTATGAATGTTTAAGTTGAAGCTATTTAAATTTTGATGATTTATTTCTGAAAGGGCATTAAAATATATTCATTGATACTGATAACATAATTATGCTGTGATGATAATAAAATGTGGAAATGTTGGTTAGCCTGCTTATATACTTTTTACATTGCATTCTATGAGGACAGAATTACAAACTAACTTTGTTTCGTGGTCATCTGCGTCAGAATAATCTTGGATATTTCATGATTAAGCTGTAACAAGTATCAGCAGCGATTCAGCAACGATTCAGCAGCCATTGCCATATTACATTGTATATATTAGTCTATGATGCATGAGCAATATATTAAATGTATAACTAATCTCCACACCAGGTGGTGCTAACTTTTTTTTTTGCTTTTTCACTGCAACCCAGTAATTTAGCGACAAAATGAATTGAATTGAATTGACTGCCCCTATGAATTGAATTGAATTGACCTCACTCCAAAAAACAAATGAATTGAATTGAATTGAATTGGCACTGATGCCCAATTGAATTGAATTGCATATTGCTGAATTGTGCCCATCACTGATAACAACCAGCTTCAGTGCAACACTCGTTTGAAAAGAAATTGTATACTGTAATTACACACAATTTTTTGTCCATTTTTGGTTAAAAAGCTAGTTTTTACAATATTTTCCATTCATAATTGCAAATATGCCCCATGTTAGTTCTTAATTGCAATAACTCCAACTTTTAATACCTTGCAATGCATTTTGAATGAGGACAATCAATGTTTTGGCCAACCCACCATGCGTGATTCAACTAACCCCATCACACATGGAGCACAATATTGTCTTAACTATTTTTCTGTCCTATCAAATGCACATAACAAAACGACAAATGAGAGTTTCAGTCGTCCTTTGCATCATTGCCTTTTCTTCTTTCTGTTTTACATACAAAAACTAGAGGAGAGAAGATCCCAAAATGATTGTTGAAGTTTGTTGTTTGCAGATAGATATTAGCTCTCAAACGTTGAAGCAAATATTTTATATGCATTAAAAAAACATTACCCTTTTTTGAATCTATCAGTCTTGCAAACAGTGGCTACACATAAATACACAATTTAACCTATTATATATAACACAAGGATGTTTCAGAGAAGGATTACATCAATATTTTTCAAAATCTAAAAGAGGCTGAGAATATATGTACAGATTTTGATTAGGAAAATTAATGGATTTTACATGGCAATGGTTGAAATCATGACAAACCCAATTTCCAATGAACAATATAATATTGGTTCACTGCTATGCACATGAAAAACAACGTTGACTTTTCTGTCTGATCTACTCTTTTATAAAAGGATATACATAATGACTCTGCCTTTACTTGTTGACTGCATATCTCTTATAGCATTTAGCTTTTAAAATGGTGTAAAAGCATCCATTAAAAGACTAAAGAACTTAAGGGCTATTTATTTGGAACTTGCTGCACTCTTGGTTGGAAAATTGAAAGGACTTAACTTCATAAAGTAGACTCAAAATAATATTGATCTCCCAGCTTACAAATATATAACCGTGACACAAGAGGGTAACTAGTTGTTTACCATGAGATAAAATTATAGTCTCTCTATTTGTAGTAATGATTCAAAAATGGTATGGGAAATTGGGCTTTTGTTAAAGCTATAACCACTTTATACTAAAAGCAGACAAAAAAGTGTCCCAAACTGCAATGCATATTTTGCTGCTGCACACGTGCATCACATTAACTTCCTTTATAAAACTTATGAAAGTAAGATTACAATGTATGTCATTTCTTAACTTCTTGGTTCAAATTTCCTCTTAAAAGTTCTAAAGCAATTTCTCGAAACTTATTTTGTTTTAACCAAGAAGAAGAAAACAGTAAAAGCAAAAATTACAAGATTAAATTAGTTAAAGGGCTGCTTACATAAAATTTGTCTTTAACGGAACCTAAGGTCCTATATCAGAAGGAAAAACAGACTGCTTACAAATTTCGACTGATGGTGCGCTTACAACCCTGCTTCAATATTTTTGCCATAATATCTGATAACTCGATTTCCTGATGTTGTCTATTTAATGAGATAAGTATAGCCTATGACAAAATGCTATGCTACCCTTTTAAACAGAATTTCAAGTAGGCCTATATAAATAAGACAGAATTTCTATAACTTTCTTAGAAAAAGATATAATTTATTCACAATATGTAAAAAAAACAAAAAAAACAGAAAGAATAAATCTAATCCAATCAGCACATTTTTGAAGTTGAAGACTAGTATTGTCTTGGGAATGATATAATATTTTTTGAAGCTTTCGGCTTGTATAAATAAGGTTTGAACACATGTGGGCATTGCTACCTTGTAATTCTAAATCACAAAACTTTCAGGTCAGCCTCAAACACATCTATAATCTGATGAAGAGCCATCAATGTATTGGGGAATGTGGTCAAGGGTCAAGGGTCAAGATACTTCAAAATAATGGACTGAATGTGTCAGCTGTGATGACTTACACTCTAAAAAATGCCAGGACAAAATTGTTTTTTTTAGATTCAAAATGTTTTTTTGAAAAACCAAATTTCAATGCAAAACCAACATGGATTGAAAAAATCCATGTTGGTTTTTTGCATTGAAATTTGGTTTTTCAAAAACCATTTTGAATCTATAAAACCAATTTTGTCTGAAAGTTTTTATGGTGTAACCAAAAAAAAAAAGTTGCGACACATGCAGAATCACCACATACAATTTCATGCAGTAGAGATGGCTGAAAGTTGAATGTATATGCCAGTGTTTTCAAAATGCTGTTATTCTCAGTGTAATATGACCAGCTGCCAGATACGATGACAACACATTTGATGTACCACATTCAATGTACTTTTTGCTGTATTTGTCCCTCTGATCTTCATGTCAATTGAATTATTACTCGTAGCTGTCAATAGGGGATACCGGGGCTATTTGAAGCACTCGTTTTTGCTTTTTCTCTGGAGAGCTAATGGTATAAGATATTCACACAAAATTTAGGCATGGATTGGTGAATGTTTTTATGATCAGATTATGAGATACTGTAAATAATGATTTAACTCTGTGCACCAGACACAAACTTCCAACTTTTTTTTTGCCTCAAATAACCCCGGTCCGGGGTAAGTTAAAGCACCATAACAATTTTGTAGACAACTACTTATAACGGGGGTGTCCTTTCCATTGTTGCTATCCCCATGATAACGACCAGCTTCAGTGCAACACTCGTTTGAAAAGAAATTGTATACTGTAATTACACACAATTTTTTGTCCATTTTTGGTTAAAAAGCTAGTTTTTCCAATATTTTCCATTCATAATTGCAAATATGCCCCATGTTAGTTCTTAATTGCAATAACTCCAACTTTCAATACCTTGCAATGCATTTTGAATGAGGACAATCAATGTTTTGGCCAACCCACCCTGCGTGACTCGACTAACTCTATCACACCTGGAGCACAACATTGTCTTAATTATTTTTCAGTCTTATCATGTGACATAACAAAACTCTTCTGGATGCGAATTGCTAATGGGTTTGCTCATTTGGAATCAGGGTGAGTTCACCTGGATTCCATATTTATTGTACAGTAACTCTGATCGAAATCTGAGCAAACTAGTTACTCGGACACCCAAAAAACAAACTTTCTTGCCTGCAGAATTCGCATTTTGGAAATTTCAATGATTAAGGGTATGACAATGTGTGCCAATAAACAAAAGTATATACCAAAAGTACCAATATGGCAAAACAAAAATGTTAAAGTTGATTTTTCGTATAACCCCGAGCTTCAAATAGCCCCGTTCTCCCCTAAATGTAAAAGATTGAATAAATATTTCATTTGTGGATGATATCATCACTGTTGGAGTTCTTAAATCACGTCGCATGTTTCACACTGCAAACAAAAGATCCTTGACTCAAAAATTGTTATAAATAGTTTTCCTAACAAATTGGAATTCGTTGGTAATTGTCAAAGATTCAAAGATTGACTCCAAGAATATATAGAACATGAAAAAAAAGTCACCCATTCCAAAGATTTTTATCTTGTTTGGGCTTAAACATCATTGATTCTTTGGTCTCAAAAAAAAGAAAAAAAAAGAAGTGGATTAAAATGAACTTCAATTCAAGAACCTCAGACTTGTAAGCCTCGAGAGACAAGGCACTCATTAGTTGTGGAACAAAACTGTCGATGAAGAGGAGGGTAAGGTCAGAGGTCATGCACCTTTGAAAACAAACAGCAAAGTTTAAGCTGTCTTTGCACAAAAGCCTGTTTTTTTTGTTGAGTTGTGTGTACCTTTAGATTCTCCATGACTAATTGGACAAATGAACCGGTTTTGTGTGACAAGATGATAACTTGCCTTTGAGATTGCGTGTCCGAATCCTCCTCTAAATTCAAATATCAGCATCAGTTTTGCCATGGCTCTTATACACATGGGTTTGTTTTTCTACTTGGTGATCTGTAAAGTCTGAACTCTTGTATGAAAAATTAGTCTGGTAATTAGTGAATTGTTAGGTTACATTGAAATAACAAAAAAAAAGTAATATCTAACAAATGGAGTGACAATTCAATTTTTTATAAGTCGAGATCTATGGTTTGAACCCGTAGTCAAATTTTTCATATGGCCCAACTGATTTTGAAATAATGTACCAAATTTACGGTCAGGGGTCATGCACCTTTGAAAACAAAGCCAAGTCTAACCATCAGTTTTGCCATTTGGTTTTTCTTGGCAATCAGTGAAGTCTGAACAACTGTACTTCACGTTTGATAAAAAAACAGTCTTGTCCCTGGTGAATTTTTTGACTAGTTTGACATAACGAAAGAAAAAGGTCATGTATTTAACATGCAAAGTGACCTTTGCATTATTTATAACTTTATAAGCAATGAACCATGGTTTGAATCCTGAGTCTAACTTTTCATATGGCCAAACTAATATTAGAATGATGTACCAAATTTTCAATTAGAAGCATAACCCTTTAAGAAGCTTTGGATGTACGATTTCGTGACTATGAGAGAGTGCAAACTGTTATTCTCACCCGAGACAACATTTTCGAAGAGATTAAGTCAAAGATGTACTTAAGAATGTTTAAGTGTACTTTCAATGAGTAAGAGCAGAGAAGCTACATGTATTCTTCAGGAGTGCCTAATAATGAAAAGCAACAGACTTTTCGTGATTTCATACATGACGACATCACAGAGATTTTGCACTGTTAGAAAGGATATCTCACTGTTAGAAAGGATATCTCATCTATCTAATGTCTGTGTCCCGTTAGTCAGAATAATTGCTCTATTTTTTTCTTTGCAGCACTCTACTTTCAGCCGATATCTAAACCTTCCGTAATATATAGAATTTGCATCCTACAAAAGTACATGTTAAAAACTGCAATTATGTTAGATATTTAAAGTTTTTAAAGTTTGGAAGTTTTTGATTGATCTTAAACTGAAAAAAATGTATAAGTTATGAAGGCTTTTATCTTGTTTTTATCAATTTGATTTGACACATGTGTAATTTAGTTGCTTTCACAGAAGACATGCACACAAATACTCAAATATAGTTGATCATAACGGTCAACGAGCAGTAGAACAAAAAGGCAGCTGCATGAAAATGTGGATTGATGACACGTAATGAGGAGAAGAAAAGTGAGTCATTATAGTTACTTCACCATAGCTATTACTACGTAGGGCCTAGGAGACAAATTATTATCCATGATATTATGCTCATTTATCAAGTAATATTACCTGCCTTGTCTTACAAATGGGTACCATTACTGTCATGAAATTGCGTAATACAGCAAGAATAATAGTCATAATCGCATCCAAAACAGAAATTTTTTCTCTCATTCATTTATAATTGAGTATATGAATGCTTTTATCCAGAAAATTGAGGTAGTTACAGCCCATAATTATAGAACATCAACTATCAGAAATAGAAAAAAAACGACCAAATGAATTTGAATATATTCGAATCCAAATTACACTCTTCCGCTAATGTGAAAGTTATTCTGAATTGTTTAAACTACATATTTTGAGATGCAGATCGATATTTTGATGGAACTTTAAATCCAAAACATTTGAATGGTAGGCCCAGCCTTGTTTATAAGATGTGGCTATTGTAAAATTTCATTTAAGGAGCGAGGGGTTGGGGGTTGGTTTGGCTAATGTTACTTCTTTCAGACAACCGATGTATATATATATAGCCTCTCAGGTTTGATCAATCAACTAAGCTGCAGTAAAAACTTAACAGGCCATTACACGATTTTATGAGACAAATAACTGTTCAAAATAACAAATCCATAACCTTCTTAACTAGATCCACACTTGAACATAATTATTATTCATTTGAACATGAAATTACAGTACAAACGGAAAGAAAGTAAGAAAAGTTTCTGACTCAAAATGCCTCTTGAAAGTTCAAAAGCAATTTCTTTACCGCTCATGTTGTTGTCATGAAGAAGTAGAACACTGTAAAAGCAGCCATTAAAAGATATGATGTATATATTAAATATGTTAAAAGGGCTGCTTACTTGAAAATGTCTTTTGGCTGGAAAAATTTAAAGGAACATTATATTATTATATCAGACTTACACAGAGAAAAAAAATAATTTATACTGATGGTGTGCTTCACTTCAGCAGATTCTCTGGGTGGGTGTGCTTAAAATGTTGCTCCAAAACGTTTTCCATGAAACGTGATTAGTGGATTTTCTGTTGTTATTTAATCAACAAAAGAAGTAAAGCAAGTTGCTGCAGCCTGATGATAATTGCATTTAATATACTACAAAGAGAAGAATGCAAAATATTTTCAATTAATCCTGATTCTTATCCATAAAAAAGGTAACATACATTTGATAAGATATTTAAAAATAATGAGATGGCTTCGTACGGAATTCCATATGCACATTGTTAAAGTAAATTTTTCATTGGTGACTTTGAAGTATTGTCTTTTATACCACTAGACACCTCTGTCAGCCAATCAAGAGCCAGTATTTCACTGCAATAAAACCCATATTCTTTGTTGTCCAGTTATCCTCCCATGGGAGAATAATAAGTGAAGCTGTGAAAAAAACACTGCAACAAATGACAAGTTTCAGTTTTGTCTTATGGTATAAGCCAGTTATTCACTGCGGGATCGGCAATATGTGTTTATCACAGCTCGGGCTAACGCCCTCGCTGGATAAATCACATATTGCCTCTCCCTAGGTGAATAACCTATACGTATATCATTTATAACACATCTGCAACTAATTTGAACACATATTGGACATGCTTACAGTTTAATTCCAGTTCACAAAACTTTTGGGTCAATGCCAAGCACACCTATAATCTAAGGCCCTGGAGGCAACCTGCTTTTAGTCCAGAGCAGGGCTGTCAATGTAAAGGGGAATGCTGTGAAGGATCACGATACTTCAAAATTAGGAACTGAATAATTATGCCAGCTGTGATGACTTAACCAAAATTTGTGCAGTGCGACCAGTTTGGAAATTGCACATGTACCCTTGACTTATGAAATTAAGAAGAAGGAATAACAGTATTCGAGGAGTAAATGTCTCCAGCTGACAGAAGCTGATGTATGAATGGCGAGATGACCACAATGCCTTTAGTCAACCGTAATATACTTTATGCTGCATTCGCTCTATGGATCTTGTTGTCGATTGATATAAACATGTTACGACCCATCGAGAAATCCTCAACTATCACCTCCAAGATAGCTAAGTCTAATGAAGTTTCATTGAAGCTGAAGCACTTATAAAGTAGTCTTCTTAAGCGAAGTAGACATACCTCGGCCATTATGATAAAAGGCAACAAAGTACTTGATAGTTTTCTAACCGAGAGCATCATACAGAATCTGCAATCTAAGAAATGGTGAGTCCTCCACATTTCCCATTTTCTGAGTCTTGAAAGTGTCATTAACTCGAGAATAAAAGTGCTTCAAGCCATTGAGATTTGCTAATAACCCAGTTATTGAAAGAAGCATAAATTGATAAACAGGGATATATTCAAGGCAAATTTTCCTTTTTTTTGAAAAATTTTAGAGTGATATGCTTTGGATGATAACTCAACAGTTTTAAATCTCTTGCGTGAAACTAATGATCTGAAGATAACATGCATTTCAGATTTTGTTTCTGGGCTAATAGAGTCTTTCGTTGCAATTAACACAGATTTTTAATGTGATTTCTGTGTTTATTAATTTTTGCAAAGCCATTAAGACAGCTTACTCACAGAATATTTTGAATTCAGTTTGCCTTGTCAACGGAGAAACTTCAAGTGCAAAATATTACTTTTCCCGTTTTAGAGTATTCCCACTTTAAAAGATGGTAATACAAAGTAACTGAAAATTAATTGTCACAAATATAACAATTTTGTGCAAAGACAAATATAGCATAATGAATAGGGCCTCTCAGCTTATAATATTGGTAAGGTGCTCAAAAGTGTTGAAGAGTGAAATGTTGAGAAGAAGACATATGTTATGATCAGAAGGCCTATTCAAAGAAATCTATAATCGTGGGTATTTGTTGAGGATTCAGAGTTTGACATCCAGAGTAAAATGACAAAACCTGGGAAAAAGAATGATATTCATTCTGAACAAAGACTGGGACCTAATTGTAGGCTTAGACATCATCGATTTTTTGGTGTCTGCAAAAAAAGGAAGAAAAGAAAATGGATTGAAGTGAACTTTCACTCAGGAACTTCATACTTGTAAGTCTAGGGGGAACAAGGCACTCATTAGCCATGGAACAGAACTGTCAATGAAGAGGAGGATAAGGTTAAGGGTCATCCACCTAGGAAAACATACTTGAAAGTTTCTGCTGCCTTTGCCTGTTTTTCCTTGTGTAGCGTGTACCTTGCAGATATGGACACCTGAACAAAGTTACTTTTGCTTTATTTATAAGCAGTGATCTATGCTTTGAAGCCATCCTCAAATGTAAAAAATGTTGGATGTACCAGGCAAAATTTAGTCTAACTTTTCATATGACCAGAGTAATTTTAAAGTAATTTACCAAATTTGCAATTAGTAGCATATCTTTTTCTAAAATATCTTTGAACAGCATGCTAAAAGAGACAAAGTTAAAGGTGTACTTAAGAATAGTTTAAGCGTACTTAAATTTAATGAGTAAGAGAAGAGAGGCTATTCTTCGGGAGTGCCAAATGATTAAAGGCATCAGACTTTTCGTGATTTTGTACATGACGACATCAAAAAAGATTTTGCACTGTAAGAAAGGATATCTCATCGATCTAAAGTCTGTGTCCCATTAGTCAAAATAATTGCTCTGTTTTTTCCTTTGCAGGACTCTGCTTTCTGTCTATATCTTAACCATGTGTAATAATTAAAATTTTCATCCTACAAAAATACATGTTAAAAACTGCAATTATGGTAGATTTTTAAAGATTTAAAAGTTCTGGAGTTTTTGATTGATCTTAAACTGAAAGGAACGTATAAATTATGAAGGCTTTTATGTTGTTTTTATAATAATGATTAGACACATGTGTAATTTAATTTCTTTCACAGAAGACATGCACAAAAATACTCATATATAGTTTATCATACCATGCAATGAGCCAGAAGAACATAAAGGCAGCTGTATGAAAATGTGGGTTGATGACATGTCATTATAGTTACTTAATCATAACTATTACTTTGTGGGAGACAAATTATCAATCATGATATTGCGCTCATTTATCAAGTAATATTACCTGCCTTGTTTTACAAATGGGTTTCATTATTGTCTTTGCATTGAATAATAGAGCCACAATAATAGTCATAATCGTATCCAAAACAGAGGAATTACGCTCAATTCATTCCTGATTGAGTATATGAATGCTTTTATCCTGAAAATTTAGGTAGTAACAGACCATAATTACAGTACATCAACTATCAAAAAAAGAAAACAGGACCAAATGTATTTGAATGTATCGTATTCAAATCCAAATTACACTCTTCTGCAAATGTGAAAATGATTCTGATTTGTTTAAACTACATATTTTGAGTTTCAGATCGATATTTTTATCTAACTTTAAATTCAAAATATTGGAATGGTAGGCCCAGCCTTGTTTATAATATATGTTATAAGATATGTCAATTGTAAAATTTCATTTAAGGAGCGAGGGGGTGGGGATTGGTTGGGATAATGTGACTTCTTTCAAACAGGATTATTGAGACAAATAACTATTCAGAATAACAAATCCATAACCTTCTTAACTATATCCACACTTAAAAATATTCAACAGTGTGTGTGATCTTAGAGATATAGTTTGAATATGAAACTAAAGTACAAATCAAAATAAAGTAAGAAAATCTTCTGTCAGAAGTCCTCTGTTTACCTACTTTGTACCCTCCTTTCCCCTCCTCACCCCAAATCTACTTACTACTACTTCTGACCCCACACCACAACCTTAACACATAAAAAATATTATGAAGAACTGTATTAAGGCAGCTGGTAATGTAATTGCAATTAGCAAAAGTTTAAAACACGATGAAATTGCACACATTTAGGTGAAAGAGTTTGATTTGGTGTTGTTTAAATTAAATAAAATTTATGTAATTTTAAAAGGTAGTTTCAAGGAGTTAAAGATAGGAAGGTCAGAGGTCACCAAAAGGTCGGAAAGGGTAAAGTAGTGACTGATTATTCCTTCCTGCTGGGGTATTCGTACTTTATTTTGAATTGTACTGTATGGAGAAGAATAGTTAAGGGTCCTAATTCAATACATTTGACATCAGAGTATTACTTAGCATGTAACTCAGACATCTGGAAACCACAACCAATCTTTGAGTAAGCATGTCTCTCATTTGAAACTTTGCATTTTATTTTTAGGCTGAAATCATTATTCTGGTGAATATTCCCTCGTGAAGTGGAGTAACTTCAAAAATGCATGTCGATTTCGTGTGGGTGTGTTAGAGCTTCATCTTTGCCATAGATATATGTATATATGAGTCCTGAACATTGTCATTGACTGAGTGACCTTGGTCATATTCTTCCATACTCTTCCTATTTTTTGTTTCCTTTTCTGCAAGATTGACTACTGCATTGCCTGCAACCAGCTTGTAATGTTGAAAACTTCTGATTTACATCTTGTTGGTATACGTCCTTTGCTGGAGGCCAAACAGTCATATTTTGTATGTTGGCGTATCGTTAAAATCAAGAATCTGTCAAGGTGGAATATTTTTTCCCATATATTGTATATTTTGGTTGTTATTTTGCCAATTTTTTTTTTTCTGGCAAAGAGACTCCTTGCCTGAATGCCCTCTAGCATTGCGGAAAATTTACAATTTCAGCTGTTACAAAAGGTCATTTTTCTTTAATGCCTCTTTCAACTATCTTCAGCTCCCTTGATGAAGACAAAGATTACCATTCGCTCCTTTTCAATGACCAACTGCGGACGAAGGTTTTTATTTTTTGAAATTGGTAGGATGTTTCCTCTGGTCGGTCTATTTTCTAACATTTTTTCTCTCTTCAGTTAACTAAAACCAGGCAAAGAGACAAAATGTTTATTTCAAACAAAGGCTAGCATACAATGCAAATGATATTGATCATATTTTGTTTGTCATCAAAAGTCGAAAATGAACTTGCAGCTTGTTGCAAATTTATAAAACCACCAGTTTATGACACAAAAAAAAGGAATGAACATAAAGGGCATGTAACATCTCAGAATACAGTACAACCCAAAATAGAATACATTTAGGAATACTTTCTGTCAGAAGTCCTTCGTTCTCCTCCTCGCCCCAAATATCCTTGCAACTTCCTTTGGCTCCTTATGACAACCTTAGCACACAGTGAGAACTCAATAAAGACTGCTAGAAGTGTAATTGCAATTAGCAGTGGGGCTCAATATCAAACGCATTAAAGTCAATGGAAGTGATGGAGTTTGAATTGAAATTGGCTTAATGTGAATATAGTGTACATGTATTTTCAAAAGTTAGTTGAAAATAGTTAAAGGTATGAAATTAATTGGAGGTAGCCCGAAGCTGTGAAAGGGTAAAGTTCCTAGCGGCTGATTCTTCCTTCCTGCTGGGGTAGTCATACTTTTTTTTGTTGTTGTAGAACTGTAGTAACATGTCAGACAAGTTTATTTTGAAACATTGGTAGTAAACATTATACACTGGTGAAATGCCAGTCACAACTCTGTTGCTTGCCCTTCTCAAACAGGACAGACTCTGAAGACAAACAACCTATTAGCATCAAAGCGTGATGTCAATGAAAGTGGGAATGGGGCCAACATGTATCAGATTTGCTTTATCGATAGACTGGCTTTATGTTAATTTGCATCAATGAATTTTGATGTCAATTTAAGGAAATGGGAATGCGGTCGAGGGTCAAGATATTCCTTAATCAACCAGATTGAATATGAGAGAACCTGCACGAAGTGATGGGTGAATGATTTGGCTTTTAAAATTCATCCTGTGTTTATTCACTGAAACAGAATATCCAACTGATCAAAATTTCTAAAGGTTCACTATGCTACACTGAAATTATGGGAATTGCATTTTACAATGTCTGTTAATTTTTGATACCCTTGTAATTATCAAATTAGGCATTTTGACATAAATGATTGAACATGGTCTTGAATGCGACATTCTGTTTCATTAATCAGTGTATCAATTTCAGGTTTGACACTGATATATCAAATGAAAGCATGAATTATGCAAGCAACATGACAAGCGATCTTTCTTAATCCCCAATGGACTCATTGTTTTTTCTAAGGCAAATGAAAATGTCAAATATTGTTCAAAATACCCTTATAAGAATACAAATAAAGAGAATTCAAATATATTGCTGTGGAAATCATAGACCTGCCAGTAAAGAATGGAGGGGTGGTAGCTTATAGGTTAAGATGGGTTTCCGAAGTCTGAGTATTGAGTTTGATATGAGCTATATCCTGGTGACCATGACCTGTGTTGGATGACTTTATTAATGATCTTTTTTCCCCTATTGTTTTGAAACATATTTATCTACAGCGTTAAAACAAGGATTGACCACAAAGTGGTAGAATTTTGTTACAAATGTGTGATTGTCAGATGTCATAATTACATTGAGAACCAAATTTTTCACCATCCAAAATGTTGTGAGTAAGCCTGATTTGGGGTCAGGGAGAACTTATTTCGAGACAGGAAAAAGTCAGGGAATTTCGAACACAGACTTGAGTGGCAACCCTGAAATTGAAGAATTTTGAAGATTCCTGATCTCTTTATCACTCACCTCATCACCCTACCCTAAAGAGCTGCCAGAACCGGCCTTTGAGGGCTTCACTGGCCTTGATACTCACCTATGTATTATATTGTTACTATGTTTACTCTGCAATATAAATATATACTACATACTACAACTGTTGCCTAGCTGAATACCTACTGTGGCCCTACCGTGACTTACTGAATGTTAATTATTCCTGATGGACTCTGGATGGTGTGCATTGTCCGTCATTGTGAATTTCTTTAACATAGAGACAGTGCATAATCTGCAGAATGGCCATAATATTATGTTATTTTCATCAGTGCCTGCAGTCTCATCGATTATTTTCTTAAGCATAAATAGTGACAAGGGGATTCCTGTAATTCTCCAAAGATAATTACAATCTTTGTCTCCAAGAGATTACCGAAAAACATCACATCATCACATGTTTTGTCATCCCGTCTCCAGGGCTTTTACATATTCGATCCAACGAATGCTCGCTGTAAAAGCTGCCAAAATTTGTTTGCATATTATGCGCCTTGGTCTTACTGCAGGAAAATGAAAACGACTACTTCAACTGTAACACTATTTTGGTGTATGCGTTCGAAAAAAATGATATGGGATTTTGTGAAAGCTGTAACCATTTTGCATTAAAAGCAGAAAGAAAAGTTCCAAACCTGCTGTGCATAATTTCCGGATTTATAAGCACTGGCAAACACCATCACATTGTCTTAATGTAATAACTTTATGAAAGGAACTTGTCTCTAAATACTTCAGGACAGTTTTTAAAGTAATTTCTTACTGCTTATACTGTTTCATTAAGAAGTAGGACATGGTAAAGACATTCATTAAAAGATTAGGTAGCTTAAAGGGCTACTTTTTAATATATTTCTCCTTCTGAATTTCATCTTTAATTTCCTCACTGGTTCACAGCGGTTTTCCTGGTTTTAGTGAATGACTCCACAAAACAGAAAGCTTACCAGACCTGTTGGATTAATTCTAACTAGTGGCAGACATATTGACCCCAGACCCAGAGGCAAGTCATCCATCAGTTCCAGAGGAAAGCCTTTGAATAAAAAGAAGGAATGAGGAATATGCCAGCTGCCATTAGGTAACAAAATGTATTTTTCTGCAACTTCAAGCAATTTCGAGTAGTTTGAAGCACAAGTCAGCATTATGAACTTGATGCTGATATAAAATTAAAGTTCGGCAGAAATGTCATCTAGATAGAACTGAACACTTGGAGGAGAGGGGAGAGGGTGGACCAACTTTCTTTAGGTAAAATCTAGACAAGGGTCTGTTGACAGATCTGAGACCTTCGTCAACAATTTCCTAATGGCTCCATCTCATTTTGGATGAGATGACACTTTTACCAACCGCTTTGCAAGATTTCTTTCACAGGACATTTTCACACAGATTATCAAGAATAGTTCATCATACCGGTCAGCGAGACGGCAGAACATAAAGACAGCTATATGAAAATGTGGCTTGAAGACATGTAATGGGTAGAAGAAAAGTGAGTCATAATAGTTACTTAATCATAACTATTACTTCATAGGAGACAAATTATCATCCATAACTTTATGCTTATTTGTCAAGTAATGTTACCTGCCTTGTCTTACAAATGGGTACCATTACTGTCATGAAATTGCATAATACAGCCAGAATAATAGTTATAACCGCATCCAAAACAGACATTTTTACGCTCATTCATTTCTAATTGAGCATATGAATGCTTTTATCCAGAAAATTGAGGTAGTTACAGCCCATAATTATAGAACATCAACTATATCAGAAATAGAAAAAAAGGAACAAATGCATTTGAATGTATGCGAATCCAAATTACACTCTTCCGCTAATGTGAAAATTATTCTGAATTGTTTAAACTAAATATTTTGAGATGCAGAATGATATTTTGATGGAACTTTAAATCCAAAATATAGGAACGGTAGGCCCAGCCTTGTTTATAAGATATGGCAATTGTAAAATTTCATTTGTGGAGCAAGGGGGTGGGGATTGGTTGGGCTATGTGCTTCTTTCAGACAGCCAATGTATATATATATATAGCCTGTCAGGTTTGATCAATCAACTAAGCTGCAATAAAAACTTAACAGGCCATTACACGATTTTATGAGACAAATAACTGTTCAAAATAACAAATCCACAACCTTCTTAACTATGTTCACACTTAAAAATATATAAACAGTGTGTTTGATCTTAAAGATAGAGTTTGAACATGAAATTACAGTACAACTCAAAATATAGTATGAAAATTTTCTGTCAGAAGTTCTCTGCTATTACCTACTTTTTGCCCTCTTTCCCCTCTTCACCCCAAATCTCTGTTTTACTACTTTCGACTCCTCACCACTACCTTCACAAATAATAAATATTATGAAGAACTGTATTAAGGCAGCTGGTAAAGTAATTGCAATTAGCAAAATGGTACAATATCAAGGAAATCTATCACATTGGGGGTGAACGAGTTTGAATTGGTGTTGTTTAAATTAAATTTATTTTAATGTAATTTTAAAAGGTATTTTCAAGTACTTAAAGGTAGGAAGGCATTCAGAGGTAGCCAAAAGGTGCGGAAAGGGTAAAGTAGTGGCAGATTCTTCCTTCTTGTTGAGGTATTCATACTTTATTTTGGATTGTACTGTATGGAGAAGAATAGTTAAGGGTCCTAATTCAATACATTAGACATCAGAGTATTACTTAGCTTGTAACTCAGACATCTGGAAGCCACAACCAATCTTTGAGTCGGCATGTCTCTCCTTTGAAACTTTCTCATGTGTTTTATTTTTAAGCCTAAAATTGTTACTCCGGTAAATATTCCCTCGTATGTGGAGTAAGTTCAAAAATGCATGTCGATTTCCTGTGGGTGCGTTAGAGATTCATCTTTGCCATAGATGTATACCTGAGTTCTGAACATTGTCATTGACTGAGGGACCTTGGTCATATTCTTCTGTACTCTTTCTGTTTTTTGTTTCCTTTTCTGCAAGATTGACTATTGTATTGCCTGCAACTAGCTAGTAATGGTGACAACTTCTGATTTACATCTTCTGAGATGGTAGATGTCCTTTGCTGGAGGCCAAACAGTCATATTTTTTATGTCGGCGTATCGTTAAAAACAAGAATCTGGCAAGGTGGAATATTTTTCCCATATATTATATCTTTTTGCTGTTATTTTGCCAATTTTTTTTTCTGGCAGAGAGACTCTTTGCCTTAATATCTCTGGCATTGCGGATAAGTTACAAAATCAGCTGTTACTAAATTAATTGAAATTAAATTTATTGGCATTTTGGCCATCACTTAACACTGTATATTACAAGCAATGTTACCAGTTCCATTGATACTTATTCAAATAGGTCATTTTTCCATTATGCCTCTTTTAACTATCTTCTGCCTCATAGATGAAGACAAAGATTACCATTTGCTCCTCTTCAGGCGATCGCCGTATGATGGTGAGATGCGAACCCCTATTAATTCAGGGATGCCCCGGGTCTTTCAGTTGCCCCAGCATAGAATACTTGATACAACCCGCCTCCATTTAATGTCCGATGGGCTCGGACAAAAGTGAGTTCCCGGGGTGAGATTTGAACCCACGCCCTCAAAGCCATTTGACAAGAGCACTTACCAATCAGACCAGGGGGGAACTTCACTCAGAATATAGTACAACTAAAATAGAATACCTGTAAGAACATTTTCTTTTAGAAGTCTTGTGTTTACCGATTTGCTCTCTGTTCTCCTCATCGCCACAAATATCCTTGCAAGTTCCTTTAACTCCCCACGACAACTTTAGCACACAGTAAGACCTCAATTAAGACAGCTAGAAGTGTAACTGCAATTGGCAATGGAGCTCAATATCAAACACATAAAAGTCAATGGGAGTGATGGAGTTTGAATTGATGTTGGCTTAATGTGAATTTAATGTAATTTCAAAAGGTAGTTGAAAGTAGGTAAAGGTATGAAGTGAATTGGAGGTAGCCCAAAGCTGTGAAAGGGTAAAGTAGTGAGTGATTCTTCCTTCCTGCAGGGGTAGTCATACTTTATTTTGTTGTTGTACTGTACTAACATGTCAGAGAAATTTGTTTTGAAATATCGGTAGATATTATGCACTGGTGAAATGCCAGTCACATTTTGTCGATTGACCTTCTCAAACAGGACAGACTCTGAAGACAAACAACCTATTAGCGTCAAAGCGCGATGTCAATGGAAGTGGGAGTGGGGCAAACGTGTATCAGCTTTGCTTTACCGATTGACTGGCTTTGACATTAATTTGCATCAACGAATTTTAATTTCAATTTAAGGAAATTGGATTTTCTCTATTCCATTAAGGGCTTCAAGTGGCATGTGAAAAAAAAGTAGTCCTGATGTATTTTCACTCATTCATTGCATTTTGCTAGCCTTTTTACATAGAATGCCTTTCACAAGGCTTCCGGGTCACTTTTATTAACTGCAGAATGTGAGGCCCTTGAAGCCAGTTGCTCTTTAGACCTGGAGCAGAGCTGTCCTTGGAAATGGGAATGCAGTCGAGGGTCAATATATTTCTAAATCAGGACAAATGTCAATGCCTTCATCAACCAGACTGGATATAAGAGAGCCTGCATGGAGTTACGGGTGTATGACTTGGTTTTTCAAATACATCCTGTGTTTATCCACTGAAACAGAATATCCATCAAACTAATGGAAATCTCGAAAGGTTCACTATGCATGAAATTATTATACTCTAAGCAATATTAGCAATTTCGTATATACATAAATTGTAATCAAGTTCCTGTTCCTCTAATTCATTGCTTTATTTGTTTATGGTAGAATTTAATTTTTATTATACACATCTTCTTAGAATAGCTGCCTGATGCATCCATACACGTGCGAAAATGTTCATACCATCATTCACTGTAACAGGTTCAAAGGACGAAAATGTTGCATTAATCTTCAAGCTTTCCTTTTCAATTATTGATTATCACTGCACTGAAATTATGGCAATTGTGTTTTACAATGTCTGTTATTTTTTGATACCCTTGTAATTATCAAATTAGGCATTTTGACATGAATGATTGAACATGGTCTTGAGTGAGACATTATTAATCTGTGTATCAATTTCAGGTTTGACGCTAATGTATCAAATGAAAGCATGAATTATGCAAGCAACATGACAAGAGATCTTTCTTAATACCCAAAGGAGTCATTGTTATTTTCAAGGCAAATGCAAATTTCAAAAATTGTTTCAGATACCCTTGTAATAATGCAAAGGATATTGGTGTGGAAATCACGGAACTGCCAGTAAGGGATTAAGGGGTGGTATTTTTGTGCAGGATGGGTTTCCAAAGTCCAAGTAGTTAGTTTGATAACAGGCTAACAGCTCTAGCTTCGTGACCATAATCTATGTTGGATGACTCTTTCAGGCATCTTTTGTCTCCTACTGTTTCAATACATATTTATATCAGAGGTTAAAATAAAAAGTGATGGAATTGTGTTGTATGTTTATCAGATGTCATAATTACGTTGGGAGGCAAATTTTTCTCTGCATTTCAATCACCTTTTCGAGATTCTATTAGTACTTGCTAACAATGCCTGCTTATGAAATATTAACCATTTAATATTTTATGTAAGAGAAGACTGTCAAATGCAACAAAGGATGATATGAATGCTTTAAAAAAATTTTAAGTAATGGAAGCAGTGAATTTATGTACCAGTTGTGAGAAATCTATGGAGATAAAAACAATGTAAATGGAGAGCAACATCAAATGGTACATGAAGAACAACTTCCAATTATCTATGCTATCTGCTCTTTTACAAAGTTAAACACAATAATCTGACTTTCCTAATTGACTCCAGGGGAAGGGGGAGGGTTTGTCTAATGGCAGCTTACTAGTTACCAATCACTGGGACCAGGGTTCGAATCCAGCTCTTGACGGGTCCCCTTGGCCTATCTTGGAAGACTGCTGAAATCATCCTTCGCCTCACTGTCGTGTCCTCCTCCCCTCCTAACTAGCCTACCAAGTGCATAAACACAGGACATAAAGCCTTAATCATCCTAATTGACACCATGTCTAATTCAAATGTTTAAGGTGGTATTTCATTCTTGTTTCTCCCGTAATTAGTTTTCATTTCAGCCATAAAAGATTGATGAAATAAAAATGTGTGAAAGAGCATATGGAATATATAGATACAACTGATCAGTACGTAACGGTCCTCTATTGGATAAAATCTCATTGAGGTCCTTACTAGTTAGTTTTATCCATATATTCCATATTGAATTCATATTTTAATGTTTCTCTTTCCTCATAACATTTATGAAAGTAAGATAACAAAATTAAGAGCATATCTTTTCTTATCTTTTTGACTCAAAATGCCTCTTGAAAGTTCTAAAGCAATTTCTCGCTGCTTATGTTGTTTTCATCAAGAAGTAGAACACGGTAAGAGCAGCCATTAAAAGATTAAATTAGTTGAAAGGGCTGCTTACTTGGAAAATTGTTTTTGTTGGTAAAATTTAAAGGAACTTTATATCATATATATAAGACTTAAAACGCCTTGCTAATGAGTTTAGACTGATGGTGTGCTGACATTGTCAACTGCTTCAAAACGTTTTCCATGAAATGCAATTACTGGATTTTCTGATGTTATGTATTCAGCAATAAAGTAAAACTGGTACCAAAATGTGCTTGACTGCCTGTAGTTACAGTATCATCCCACATAACTTTTTGGTCAGTCTCAAACACATCCATAATCTAGAGCCCTGGAGGCATGTTGCTTTCAGTTCAGAGTAGAGCTGTCAATGTAAAGGGGAATGTTGTCAAGGGTCAAGATACTTCAAAATCATGGACTGAATATACCAGCTGTGATGACTTAACAAACAAAAACAGTTTGGCCGGTATGAAATTGAACAGGTATGTAGGAATCAAGAAGAAGAGATACAAGCATTACAAGTTTGAATTTAACCAGCTGCAGAGGTCAGAAGCAGACTTACTGATAAGTCATGGTCGTTAGGCCTAATCTTCACGATGTAATTTTTGTTGAACCTGCTTTATAGATCATCATACTAATTTAATTAAGACTTCTTCCTCCCTATGTAGAAATGTAGAAGACAGAAACTATCATTACCTTCTTCATCCACCAACTTCAAGATGACCAAGTTTTGTGCAGTTCTGTCGTAGCTAAATCAATTATGAAATACTCATCTTAACCTAGCATAGATATATATATAGATATTCTCCTGCAGTTATGATAAAATACAATAAATTACTGTTTTTTTCAATCTGAGAGAATTACAAAGTATTTGTGAGACGTCCATATCTCTTTTTTTCCATACATCTGAGTATACCTTTGAATTAATCAAAAGCGTATGAAGTGGCCAAGATTTTGCAACAAGGAGAGCAGTAAATATCTTTATTTTTTTAAGGTTTGTTCAAGCTTATTTTTTCAAATTAAGAGTGCAATTTTTTAGACCATTCAGAGGAATCACTATTGATGACAATTCAAAATGGAACGTCAGAGCCTACTTTTTTGTCTTCAACATCTGCAAGATATGTTAGAGGGTGAAAAATGACAATTCGTTCTGGGTCCAGACTTCATTGATTTTTTGCCAACCACAAAAAAAGAAAGAAAGGATTAAAGTGAACTTTCACTCTCAGGAAGTTCGTATGTGTAAGTCCCTGGAGACAAGGAGCTCATTAGTCCCAGAAAAGAGCTGTCAATGTAAAGGAGGATAAGGTCAGAGGTTATGCGCCTTTGAAAACATGGAGCAAGATAACTAAAACCACATCTGGGCAATTCCATAAAGTCCGATTTACAGATTTGACACTATAACAGCTTGTGTAGCTCTACCATTATACCAAAGCTATTTCATTGTTATACAGGCATGAGGCCAGATCATGGGGGTATCAGACAAGCCATCAACCAAAGCTGTAAGTGCAGCAGGAGCTGAGCTACGAGGCAAAATGTCATGGTGTCGGACTTACTTACATGATGAATGTCCGACACCATGACTTTTTGATGTAGCTCAGCTCCTATTGTTCATGGAGCTTTGGTTGATGGCCTGCCTGACACCCATATTACATAATGGTAGTGGCAGAGCTACACAATCTGCTTAAGTGTCAAATCTGTAAATCAGACTTTATCGAATTGCCCATCTGTCAGAAAGGCTCTGATCTTGTTTTTATAATTCTGATTTAACTTTGAATGTACCAAAGTATCCTAGTGCTAGACCATTGTCTGCAATGGGCAGCCTTACCAACGTCAGTCATACAACCAAAAGGCTGGGTGCATACTGTTGATTAGTAAAGGTTCATTAACTTACAATCTCAAAGGCCATATCATTGGGAATTATTATTTCACATTCAGCACTGCGTCTAATCTTTTGATCAATGACTCCTCAAAAAAAACATAAACCTCACCAGTACCGCTCCGTCAATTAAACTTTTGGAAACTAAGACTTATTGATCCCAGAGGCCAGTCATTGATTGGTTGCAGAGTAAAAGCTATCATTGAAAAGTGGAATATGGTAGGGGTCAGGATACTTCCAAAAGAGTGAGAAATTAAACAGCTGTTCATAAAAATGTACTTTTCTACTTTAGCTAAGAAATTTCTTGCACAAGAAAGTTTAAGTAGTTTGAATCTGCATTAGGCCCATCCGATCAGGAGAGCCTATTCAAATTCTCAAAAAAAATGAATGATTTAAAAAAAAATTAACTAAATAGGACAGGGTTATCTCTTATGAACATGGTGTTTTGCTTTTCTTATTTGAAATAATTCCAATGGTAGGGATTTCGGAGCCCATTGATTTTTTTTGCCAGGGGGGAGGGGTGGGGTGCTGCTTAAAAACATTGATCTGGAACTCCTTAGTTTTATTTCCAGTTACGGGAAAATCAATGAGGTCTTCATTGACAGCATGGATCTCATTTCATTATATTTGTGGTGAGACATATATGAGATAGGTCTTCATTGACAGCATGGATCTCATTTCATTATATTTGTGGTGAGACATATATGAGATAGGTCTTCATTGACAGCATGGATCTCATTTCATTATATTTGTGGTGAGACATATATGAGATAGGTCTTCATTGACAGCATGGATCTCATTTCATTATATTTGTGGTGAGACATATATGAGATAGGTCTTCATTGACAGCATGGATCTCATTTCATTCATTGACAGCATGGATCTCATTTCATTATATTTGTGGTGAGACATATATGAGATAGGTCTTCATTGACAGCATGGATCTCATTTCATTCATTGACAGCATGGATCTCATTTCATTATATTTGTGGTGAGACATATATGAGATAGGTCTTCATTGACAGCATGGATCTCATTTCATTCATTGACAGCATGGATCTCATTTCATTATATTTGTGGTGAGACATATATGAGATAGGTCTTCATTGACAGCATGGATCTCATTTCATTCATTGACAGCATGGATCTCATTTCATTATATTTGTGGTGAGACATATATGAGATAGGTCTTCATTGACAGCATGGATCTCATTTCATTCATTGACAGCATGGATCTCATTTCATTATATTTGTGGTGAGATATATAACTTCGGACTGATAGAATAGTAATACCACACTCTACGAAGGACAAGCTCGTGCACAAAGAAGTAATGCTTCTCAAAGGTAGTCGAGACAAAGAAAACTGAAACATTAACAGCTTAGGTTTACTTGATACAGAAAAAGAGGCTGCGGCAAGAAAGTGGGTTGATGACATGTAATCACGGAAAAAAAGAGCGTCATTATAGTCCCTTATTCAGTACAATTACTTCTGAAGAGAACAATTATTGTCCATTTATAAAGTATTAAAACCTATTTTGTTGCAAAGACAGGTATTATTACTATTTTGACATTACATAACATAACGATGCAATAGATGTTGATTGTATCTGAAACAAAGTCTTGTTCAAAGCATAATTGAGCATTATCTAAACTATTATCTGGAACATATATGCTGAAGCCCAGTTGCAGTACTCAATTATACATAATTCTTATATGGACTTTTTTCTTTGATGAGAACATAATGACTTTCATATGTCTCGAAGCCATATCATAAGACAAAATTATGACGTACCTCATATGAGCTTCGTTCTAATTTGGAAGCCATATCATAAAACAAAATTATGATGTACCTCATGTGGACTTCGTTCTAATTTGGAAGTATCAGCATCACAGGCATCACAATTGTTCACAACATGTCTGCACTAGACCAGATACACCAAGGTGGGAAAGTCCTTTGAATCGACCACCCAGCAGTAATGTCATGCCAAAGGGGTGCAGAGTGCCTGATTCAAGGGAATTGCCCAGACTTTCCCACCTTCCTTGTACTGTTTAATGAGGCCAATATCATGCAGGCCATAGAGCTGTGTTGGTAAATGATTGAAATGCCTGTGATCAGCATCTACAAAAATTATTGACAACATTAAAGGGACTATCGGCTATTGGCCAATCAAAGTAAAATTTACTGTTGACAACATTAAAGGGAAGACTAATGGCGACTCTAAGTAAAATTTACTGTAGACAATACCAAAGGGAGATTGTTAGAAAATCCAAGTAAGATTTACTATTGACAACATTAAAGAAGACTGTTGACAAATCTGTGTACATTTTGCTCCGTAATTTATACATGGTATCATAATTTCAATTCCCTTACTTAAAAATGTAATATTGAATTGACAACATGAAATGGAGACTTTTGGCAAATCTGAGTAAAATTTATTGCATAAATTGTACATTCTGTCATGATTTGAACTTGCAATTCCCTTACTAAATCAAGAAACTTTCAGGTCAGCCTCAAACACATATATAATCTGATGAAGAGCCATCAATGTATTGGGGAATGTGGTCAAGGACTCAAGGGTCAAGATACTTCAAAATAATGGACTGAATGTATCAGCTGTGATGACTTAATCAATAATAATTTTGCGACACATGCAGAATCACCACATACAATTTCATGCAGTAGAGATGGCTGAAAGTTGAATGTATATGCCAGTGTTTTCAAAATGCTGTTATTCTCAGTGTAATATGACCAGCTGCCAGATACGATGACAAAACATTTGATGTACCACAATGTACTTTACGCTGTATTTGTCCTACTAATCTAAGATATTCACTCAAAATTTTGGCATGGATTGGTGAATGTGTTTTAACTCAATGATCAGCTTATGAGATATTGTAAATAATGATTTAACTCTGTGCACCAGACACAAACTTCCACCTTTTTTTTTTGCTTCAAATAACCCCGTAACAATTTTGTAAACAACTACTTATAACAGCGGTGTCTTTTCCATTGTTGCTATCCCTATGATAACAACCAGTGATGGGCACAATTCAATTCATGAATTGAATTAATTCGAATTAATTCAAAATCTCAAAAGTTGATGAATTGAATTGAATTGAATTGACCATGTTGGAAAAATGCAATGAATTGAATTGAATTGAATTGAGATAGGCTTTGAATTGAGGTTTTAATTCAATTCATTTTCAATTCAACCAAAATATAATATGATTGATCGTCCCTCATAAGAAAAGCCCCAACATTGATGCAATGATAGTAAGAGTCTGAACCTTTGAAGGATTATTGATGTCGTTCAGTTAAAAGTATTTCATACTATCTTGTCATTGTGAAAAATATTTTGCTTGCTGCTGTAGATCTTCCAAGTTCTTTATGTTCAATTATTAGTAAGTGGCTTCCATATTGACCATTGATTCATGACAAATTGACAATGGTAAAATTGATTAAAGCAATGAACAAAATGCGAAGTGCAATTGAAATTATTTAATACACTTCAAAGAATAGACAGAAGCAAGCTTGGTCCTACCAATTGCAATCAAGTGAGAATTTACTATTGTTTTTGCAATCATGCTTGATCTTCCGGTTGAAGTGAGTTATTTGTCTACTAATAATGATAAAATCATGATTGACTTTTTTCATCTTTAAAGAATAATTACTTTTTTATGAATGTTTCAGTTGAAGCTATTTAAATTTTGATGATTTATTTCTGAAAGGGCATTAAAATATATTCATTGATACTGATAACATAATTATGCTGTGATGATAATAAAATGTGGAAATGTTGGTTAGCCTGCTTATATTACTTGTTACATTGCATTCTATGAGGACAGAATTACAAACTAACTTTGTTTCGTGGTCATCTGCGTCAGAATAATCTTGGATATTTCATGATTAAGCTGTAACAAGTATCAGCAGCGATTCAGCAACGATTCAGCAGCCATTGCCATATTACATTGTATATATTAGTCTATGATGCATGAGCAATATATTAAATGTATAACTAATCTCCACACCAGGTGGTGCTAACTTTGTTTTTTGCTTTACAACATTTTCACTGAAACCCAGGAATTTACGCGACAAAATGAATTGAATTGAATTGACTGCCCCTATGAATTGAATTGAATTGACCTCACTCCAAAAAACAAATGAATTGAATTGAATTGACACTGACGCCCAATTTAATTGAATTGCATATTGCTGAATTGTGCCCATCACTGATAACAACCAGCTTCAGTGCAACACTCATTTGAAAATAAATTGTATACTGCATCTTACACAATTTGTTGTCCATTTTTGGTTAAAAAGCTTGTTTTTACAATATTTTCCATTCATAATTGCAAATATGCCCCATGTTAGTTCTTAATTGCAATAACTCCAACTTTTAATACCTTGCAATGCATTTTGAATGAGGACAATCAATGTTTTGGCCAACCCACCATGCGTGATTCAACTAACCCCATCACACATGGAGCACAATATTGTCTTAACTATTTTTCTGTCCTATCAAATGCACATAACAAAACGACAAATGAGAGTTTCAGTCGTCCTTTGCATCATTGCCTTTTCTTCTTTCTGTTTTACATACAAAAACTAGAGGAGAGAAGATCCCAAAATGATTGTTGAAGTTTGTTGTTTGCAGATAGATATTAGCTCTCAAACGTTGAAGCAAATATTTTATATGCATTAAAAAAACATTACCCTTTTTTGAATCTATCAGTCTTGCAAACAGTGGCTACACATAAATACACAATTTAACCTATTATATATAACACAAGGATGTTTCAGAGAAGGATTACATCAATATTTTTCAAAATCTAAAAGAGGCTGAGAATATATGTACAGATTTTGATTAGGAAAATTAATGGATTTTACATGGCAATGGTTGAAATCATGACAAACCCAATTTCCAATGAACAATATAATATTGGTTCACTGCTATGCACATGAAAAACAACGTTGACTTTTCTGTCTGATCTACTCTTTTATAAAAGGATATACATAATGACTCTGCCTTTACTTGTTGACTGCATATCTCTTATAGCATTTAGCTTTTAAAATGGTGTAAAAGCATCCATTAAAAGACTAAAGAACTTAAGGGCTATTTATTTGGAACTTGCTGCACTCTTGGTTGGAAAATTGAAAGGACTTAACTTCATAAAGTAGACTCAAAATAATATTGATCTCCCAGCTTACAAATATATAACCGTGACACAAGAGGGTAACTAGTTGTTTACCATGAGATAAAATTATAGTCTCTCTATTTGTAGTAATGATTCAAAAATGGTATGGGAAATTGGGCTTTTGTTAAAGCTATAACCACTTTATACTAAAAGCAGACAAAAAAGTGTCCCAAACTGCAATGCATATTTTGCTGCTGCACACGTGCATCACATTAACTTCCTTTATAAAACTTATGAAAGTAAGATTACAATGTATGTCATTTCTTAACTTCTTGGTTCAAATTTCCTCTTAAAAGTTCTAAAGCAATTTCTCGAAACTTATTTTGTTTTAACCAAGAAGAAGAAAACAGTAAAAGCAAAAATTACAAGATTAAATTAGTTAAAGGGCTGCTTACATAAAATTTGTCTTTAACGGAACCTAAGGTCCTATATCAGAAGGAAAAACAGACTGCTTACAAATTTCGACTGATGGTGCGCTTACAACCCTGCTTCAATATTTTTGCCATAATATCTGATAACTCGATTTCCTGATGTTGTCTATTTAATGAGATAAGTATAGCCTATGACAAAATGCTATGCTACCCTTTTAAACAGAATTTCAAGTAGGCCTATATAAATAAGACAGAATTTCTATAACTTTCTTAGAAAAAGATATAATTTATTCACAATATGTAAAAAAAACAAAAAAAACAGAAAGAATAAATCTAATCCAATCAGCACATTTTTGAAGTTGAAGACTAGTATTGTCTTGGGAATGATATAATATTTTTTGAAGCTTTCGGCTTGTATAAATAAGGTTTGAACACATGTGGGCATTGCTACCTTGTAATTCTAAATCACAAAACTTTCAGGTCAGCCTCAAACACATCTATAATCTGATGAAGAGCCATCAATGTATTGGGGAATGTGGTCAAGGGTCAAGGGTCAAGATACTTCAAAATAATGGACTGAATGTGTCAGCTGTGATGACTTACACTCTAAAAAATGCCAGGACAAAATTGTTTTTTTTAGATTCAAAATGTTTTTTTGAAAAACCAAATTTCAATGCAAAACCAACATAAAAAATCCATGTTGGTTTTTTGCATTGAAATTTGGTTTTTCAAAAAACCATTTTGAATCTAAAAAACCAATTTTGTCTGAAATTTTTTAGGGTGTAACCAAAAAAAAAAAGTTGCGACACATGCAGAATCACCACATACAATTTCATGCAGTAGAGATGGCTGAAAGTTGAATGTATATGTCAGTGTTTTCAAAATGCTGTTATTCTCAGTGTAATATGACCAGCTGCCAGATACGATGACAACACATTTGATGTACCACATTCAATGTACTTTTTGCTGTATTTGTCCCTCTGATCTTCATGTCAATTGAATTATTACTCGTAGCTGTCAATAGGGGATACCGGGGCTATTTGAAGCACTCGTTTTTGCTTTTTCTCTGGAGAGCTAATGGTATAAGATATTCACACAAAATTTAGGCATGGATTGGTGAATGTTTTTATGATCAGATTATGAGATACTGTAAATAATGATTTAACTCTGTGCACCAGACACAAACTTCCAACTTTTTTTTTTGCCTCAAATAACCCCGGTCCGGGGTAAGTTAAAGCACCATAACAATTTTGTAGACAACTACTTATAACGGGGGTGTCCTTTCCATTGTTGCTATCCCCATGATAACGACCAGCTTCAGTGCAACACTCGTTTGAAAAGAAATTGTATACTGTAATTACACACAATTTTTTGTCCATTTTTGGTTAAAAAGCTAGTTTTTCCAATATTTTCCATTCATAATTGCAAATATGCCCCATGTTAGTTCTTAATTGCAATAACTCCAACTTTCAATACCTTGCAATGCATTTTGAATGAGGACAATCAATGTTTTGGCCAACCCACCCTGCGTGACTCGACTAACTCTATCACACCTGGAGCACAACATTGTCTTAATTATTTTTCAGTCTTATCATGTGACATAACAAAACTCTTCTGGATGCGAATTGCTAATGGGTTTGCTCATTTGGAATCAGGGTGAGTTCACCTGGATTCCATATTTATTGTACAGTAACTCTGATCGAAATCTGAGCAAACTAGTTACTCGGACACCCAAAAAACAAACTTTCTTGCCTGCAGAATTCGCATTTTGGAAATTTCAATGATTAAGGGTATGACAATGTGTGCCAATAAACAAAAGTATATACCAAAAGTACCAATATGGCAAAACAAAAATGTTAAAGTTGATTTTTCGTATAACCCCGAGCTTCAAATAGCCCCGTTCTCCCCTAAATGTAAAAGATTGAATAAATATTTCATTTGTGGATGATATCATCACTGTTGGAGTTCTTAAATCACGTCGCATGTTTCACACTGCAAACAAAAGATCCTTGACTCAAAAATTGTTATAAATAGTTTTCCTAACAAATTGGAATTCGTTGGTAATTGTCAAAGATTCAAAGATTGACTCCAAGAATATATAGAACATGAAAAAAAAGTCACCCATTCCAAAGATTTTTATCTTGTTTGGGCTTAAACATCATTGATTCTTTGGTCTCAAAAAAAAGAAAAAAAAAGAAGTGGATTAAAATGAACTTCAATTCAAGAACCTCAGACTTGTAAGCCTCGAGAGACAAGGCACTCATTAGTTGTGGAACAAAACTGTCGATGAAGAGGAGGGTAAGGTCAGAGGTCATGCACCTTTGAAAACAAACAGCAAAGTTTAAGCTGTCTTTGCACAAAAGCCTGTTTTTTTTGTTGAGTTGTGTGTACCTTTAGATTCTCCATGACTAATTGGACAAATGAACCGGTTTTGTGTGACAAGATGATAACTTGCCTTTGAGATTGCGTGTCCGAATCCTCCTCTAAATTCAAATATCAGCATCAGTTTTGCCATGGCTCTTATACACATGGGTTTGTTTTTCTACTTGGTGATCTGTAAAGTCTGAACTCTTGTATGAAAAATTAGTCTGGTAATTAGTGAATTGTTAGGTTACATTGAAATAACAAAAAAAAAGTAATATCTAACAAATGGAGTGACAATTCAATTTTTTATAAGTCGAGATCTATGGTTTGAACCCGTAGTCAAATTTTTCATATGGCCCAACTGATTTTGAAATAATGTACCAAATTTACGGTCAGGGGTCATGCACCTTTGAAAACAAAGCCAAGTCTAACCATCAGTTTTGCCATTTGGTTTTTCTTGGCAATCAGTGAAGTCTGAACAACTGTACTTCACGTTTGATAAAAAAACAGTCTTGTCCCTGGTGAATTTTTTGACTAGTTTGACATAACGAAAGAAAAAGGTCATGTATTTAACATGCAAAGTGACCTTTGCATTATTTATAACTTTATAAGCAATGAACCATGGTTTGAATCCTGAGTCTAACTTTTCATATGGCCAAACTAATATTAGAATGATGTACCAAATTTTCAATTAGAAGCATAACCCTTTAAGAAGCTTTGGATGTACGATTTCGTGACTATGAGAGAGTGCAAACTGTTATTCTCACCCGAGACAACATTTTCGAAGAGATTAAGTCAAAGATGTACTTAAGAATGTTTAAGTGTACTTTCAATGAGTAAGAGCAGAGAAGCTACATGTATTCTTCAGGAGTGCCTAATAATGAAAAGCAACAGACTTTTCGTGATTTCATACATGACGACATCACAGAGATTTTGCACTGTTAGAAAGGATATCTCACTGTTAGAAAGGATATCTCATCTATCTAATGTCTGTGTCCCGTTAGTCAGAATAATTGCTCTATTTTTTTCTTTGCAGCACTCTACTTTCAGCCGATATCTAAACCTTCCGTAATATATAGAATTTGCATCCTACAAAAGTACATGTTAAAAACTGCAATTATGTTAGATATTTAAAGTTTTTAAAGTTTGGAAGTTTTTGATTGATCTTAAACTGAAAAAAATGTATAAGTTATGAAGGCTTTTATCTTGTTTTTATCAATTTGATTTGACACATGTGTAATTTAGTTGCTTTCACAGAAGACATGCACACAAATACTCAAATATAGTTGATCATAACGGTCAACGAGCAGTAGAACAAAAAGGCAGCTGCATGAAAATGTGGATTGATGACACGTAATGAGGAGAAGAAAAGTGAGTCATTATAGTTACTTCACCATAGCTATTACTACGTAGGGCCTAGGAGACAAATTATTATCCATGATATTATGCTCATTTATCAAGTAATATTACCTGCCTTGTCTTACAAATGGGTACCATTACTGTCATGAAATTGCGTAATACAGCAAGAATAATAGTCATAATCGCATCCAAAACAGAAATTTTTTCTCTCATTCATTTATAATTGAGTATATGAATGCTTTTATCCAGAAAATTGAGGTAGTTACAGCCCATAATTATAGAACATCAACTATCAGAAATAGAAAAAAAACGACCAAATGAATTTGAATATATTCGAATCCAAATTACACTCTTCCGCTAATGTGAAAGTTATTCTGAATTGTTTAAACTACATATTTTGAGATGCAGATCGATATTTTGATGGAACTTTAAATCCAAAACATTTGAATGGTAGGCCCAGCCTTGTTTATAAGATGTGGCTATTGTAAAATTTCATTTAAGGAGCGAGGGGTTGGGGGTTGGTTTGGCTAATGTTACTTCTTTCAGACAACCGATGTATATATATATAGCCTCTCAGGTTTGATCAATCAACTAAGCTGCAGTAAAAACTTAACAGGCCATTACACGATTTTATGAGACAAATAACTGTTCAAAATAACAAATCCATAACCTTCTTAACTAGATCCACACTTGAACATAATTATTATTCATTTGAACATGAAATTACAGTACAAACGGAAAGAAAGTAAGAAAAGTTTCTGACTCAAAATGCCTCTTGAAAGTTCAAAAGCAATTTCTTTACCGCTCATGTTGTTGTCATGAAGAAGTAGAACACTGTAAAAGCAGCCATTAAAAGATATGATGTATATATTAAATATGTTAAAAGGGCTGCTTACTTGAAAATGTCTTTTGGCTGGAAAAATTTAAAGGAACATTATATTATTATATCAGACTTACACAGAGAAAAAAAATAATTTATACTGATGGTGTGCTTCACTTCAGCAGATTCTCTGGGTGGGTGTGCTTAAAATGTTGCTCCAAAACGTTTTCCATGAAACGTGATTAGTGGATTTTCTGTTGTTATTTAATCAACAAAAGAAGTAAAGCAAGTTGCTGCAGCCTGATGATAATTGCATTTAATATACTACAAAGAGAAGAATGCAAAATATTTTCAATTAATCCTGATTCTTATCCATAAAAAAGGTAACATACATTTGATAAGATATTTAAAAATAATGAGATGGCTTCGTACGGAATTCCATATGCACATTGTTAAAGTAAATTTTTCATTGGTGACTTTGAAGTATTGTCTTTTATACCACTAGACACCTCTGTCAGCCAATCAAGAGCCAGTATTTCACTGCAATAAAACCCATATTCTTTATTGTCCAGTTATCCTCCCATGGGAGAATAATAAGTGAAGCTGTGAAAAAAACACTGCAACAAATGACAAGTTTCAGTTTTGTCTTATGGTATAAGCCAGTTATTCACTGCGGGATCGGCAATATGTGTTTATCACAGCTCGGGCTAACGCCCTCGCTGGATAAATCACATATTGCCTCTCCCTAGGTGAATAACCTATACGTATATCATTTATAACACATCTGCAACTAATTTGAACACATATTGGACATGCTTACAGTTTAATTCCAGTTCACAAAACTTTTGGGTCAATGCCAAGCACACCTATAATCTAAGGCCCTGGAGGCAACCTGCTTTTAGTCCAGAGCAGGGCTGTCAATGTAAAGGGGAATGCTGTGAAGGATCACGATACTTCAAAATTAGGAACTGAATAATTATGCCAGCTGTGATGACTTAACCAAAATTTGTGCAGTGCGACCAGTTTGGAAATTGCACATGTACCCTTGACTTATGAAATTAAGAAGAAGGAATAACAGTATTCGAGGAGTAAATGTCTCCAGCTGACAGAAGCTGATGTATGAATGGCGAGATGACCACAATGCCTTTAGTCAACCGTAATATACTTTATGCTGCATTCGCTCTATGGATCTTGTTGTCGATTGATATAAACATGTTACGACCCATCGAGAAATCCTCAACTATCACCTCCAAGATAGCTAAGTCTAATGAAGTTTCATTGAAGCTGAAGCACTTATAAAGTAGTCTTCTTAAGCGAAGTAGACATACCTCGGCCATTATGATAAAAGGCAACAAAGTACTTGATAGTTTTCTAACCGAGAGCATCATACAGAATCTGCAATCTAAGAAATGGTGAGTCCTCCACATTTCCCATTTTCTGAGTCTTGAAAGTGTCATTAACTCGAGAATAAAAGTGCTTCAAGCCATTGAGATTTGCTAATAACCCAGTTATTGAAAGAAGCATAAATTGATAAACAGGGATATATTCAAGGCAAATTTTCCTTTTTTTTGAAAAATTTTAGAGTGATATGCTTTGGATGATAACTCAACAGTTTTAAATCTCTTGCGTGAAACTAATGATCTGAAGATAACATGCATTTCAGATTTTGTTTCTGGGCTAATAGAGTCTTTCGTTGCAATTAACACAGATTTTTAATGTGATTTCTGTGTTTATTAATTTTTGCAAAGCCATTAAGACAGCTTACTCACAGAATATTTTGAATTCAGTTTGCCTTGTCAACGGAGAAACTTCAAGTGCAAAATATTACTTTTCCCGTTTTAGAGTATTCCCACTTTAAAAGATGGTAATACAAAGTAACTGAAAATTAATTGTCACAAATATAACAATTTTGTGCAAAGACAAATATAGCATAATGAATAGGGCCTCTCAGCTTATAATATTGGTAAGGTGCTCAAAAGTGTTGAAGAGTGAAATGTTGAGAAGAAGACATATGTTATGATCAGAAGGCCTATTCAAAGAAATCTATAATCGTGGGTATTTGTTGAGGATTCAGAGTTTGACATCCAGAGTAAAATGACAAAACCTGGGAAAAAGAATGATATTCATTCTGAACAAAGACTGGGACCTAATTGTAGGCTTAGACATCATCGATTTTTTGGTGTCTGCAAAAAAAGGAAGAAAAGAAAATGGATTGAAGTGAACTTTCACTCAGGAACTTCATACTTGTAAGTCTAGGGGGAACAAGGCACTCATTAGCCATGGAACAGAACTGTCAATGAAGAGGAGGATAAGGTTAAGGGTCATCCACCTAGGAAAACATACTTGAAAGTTTCTGCTGCCTTTGCCTGTTTTTCCTTGTGTAGCGTGTACCTTGCAGATATGGACACCTGAACAAAGTTACTTTTGCTTTATTTATAAGCAGTGATCTATGCTTTGAAGCCATCCTCAAATGTAAAAAATGTTGGATGTACCAGGCAAAATTTAGTCTAACTTTTCATATGACCAGAGTAATTTTAAAGTAATTTACCAAATTTGCAATTAGTAGCATATCTTTTTCTAAAATATCTTTGAACAGCATGCTAAAAGAGACAAAGTTAAAGGTGTACTTAAGAATAGTTTAAGCGTACTTAAATTTAATGAGTAAGAGAAGAGAGGCTATTCTTCGGGAGTGCCAAATGATTAAAGGCATCAGACTTTTCGTGATTTTGTACATGACGACATCAAAAAAGATTTTGCACTGTAAGAAAGGATATCTCATCGATCTAAAGTCTGTGTCCCATTAGTCAAAATAATTGCTCTGTTTTTTCCTTTGCAGGACTCTGCTTTCTGTCTATATCTTAACCATGTGTAATAATTAAAATTTTCATCCTACAAAAATACATGTTAAAAACTGCAATTATGGTAGATTTTTAAAGATTTAAAAGTTCTGGAGTTTTTGATTGATCTTAAACTGAAAGGAACGTATAAATTATGAAGGCTTTTATGTTGTTTTTATAATAATGATTAGACACATGTGTAATTTAATTTCTTTCACAGAAGACATGCACAAAAATACTCATATATAGTTTATCATACCATGCAATGAGCCAGAAGAACATAAAGGCAGCTGTATGAAAATGTGGGTTGATGACATGTCATTATAGTTACTTAATCATAACTATTACTTTGTGGGAGACAAATTATCAATCATGATATTGCGCTCATTTATCAAGTAATATTACCTGCCTTGTTTTACAAATGGGTTTCATTATTGTCTTTGCATTGAATAATAGAGCCACAATAATAGTCATAATCGTATCCAAAACAGAGGAATTACGCTCAATTCATTCCTGATTGAGTATATGAATGCTTTTATCCTGAAAATTTAGGTAGTAACAGACCATAATTACAGTACATCAACTATCAAAAAAAGAAAACAGGACCAAATGTATTTGAATGTATCGTATTCAAATCCAAATTACACTCTTCTGCAAATGTGAAAATGATTCTGATTTGTTTAAACTACATATTTTGAGTTTCAGATCGATATTTTTATCTAACTTTAAATTCAAAATATTGGAATGGTAGGCCCAGCCTTGTTTATAATATATGTTATAAGATATGTCAATTGTAAAATTTCATTTAAGGAGCGAGGGGGTGGGGATTGGTTGGGATAATGTGACTTCTTTCAAACAGGATTATTGAGACAAATAACTATTCAGAATAACAAATCCATAACCTTCTTAACTATATCCACACTTAAAAATATTCAACAGTGTGTGTGATCTTAGAGATATAGTTTGAATATGAAACTAAAGTACAAATCAAAATAAAGTAAGAAAATCTTCTGTCAGAAGTCCTCTGTTTACCTACTTTGTACCCTCCTTTCCCCTCCTCACCCCAAATCTGCTTACTACTACTTCTGACCCCACACCACAACCTTAACACATAAAAAATATTATGAAGAACTGTATTAAGGCAGCTGGTAATGTAATTGCAATTAGCAAAAGTTTAAAACACGATGAAATTGCACACATTTAGGTGAAAGAGTTTGATTTGGTGTTGTTTAAATTAAATAAAATTTATGTAATTTTAAAAGGTAGTTTCAAGGAGTTAAAGATAGGAAGGTCAGAGGTCACCAAAAGGTCGGAAAGGGTAAAGTAGTGACTGATTATTCCTTCCTGCTGGGGTATTCGTACTTGATTTTGGATTGTACTGTATGGAGAAGAATAGTTAAGGGTCCTAATTCAATACATTTGACATCAGAGTATTACTTAGCATGTAACTCAGACATCTGGAAACCACAACCAATCTTTGAGTAAGCATGTCTCTCATTTGAAACTTTGCATTTTATTTTTAGGCTGAAATCATTATTCTGGTGAATATTCCCTCGTGAAGTGGAGTAACTTCAAAAATGCATGTCGATTTCGTGTGGGTGTGTTAGAGCTTCATCTTTGCCATAGATATATGTATATATGAGTCCTGAACATTGTCATTGACTGAGTGACCTTGGTCATATTCTTCCATACTCTTCCTATTTTTTGTTTCCTTTTCTGCAAGATTGACTACTGCATTGCCTGCAACCAGCTTGTAATGTTGAAAACTTCTGATTTACATCTTGTTGGTATACGTCCTTTGCTGGAGGCCAAACAGTCATATTTTGTATGTTGGCGTATCGTTAAAATCAAGAATCTGTCAAGGTGGAATATTTTTTCCCATATATTGTATATTTTGGTTGTTATTTTGCCAATTTTTTTTTTTCTGGCAAAGAGACTCCTTGCCTGAATGCCCTCTAGCATTGCGGAAAATTTACAATTTCAGCTGTTACAAAAGGTCATTTTTCTTTAATGCCTCTTTCAACTATCTTCAGCTCCCTTGATGAAGACAAAGATTACCATTCGCTCCTTTTCAATGACCAACTGCGGACGAAGGTTTTTATTTTTTGAAATTGGTAGGATGTTTCCTCTGGTCGGTCTATTTTCTAAAATTTTTTCTCTCTTCAGTTGATTAAAACCAGGCAAAGAGACAAAATGTTTATTTCAAACAAAGGCTAGCATACAATGCAAATGACATTGATCATATTTTGTTTGTCATCAAAAATCAAAAATGAACTTGCAGCTTGTTGCAAATTTATAAAAGCACCAGTTTATGACACAAAAAAACAAAGGAATGCACATAAAGGGCATGTTACAACTCAGAATACAGTACAACCCAAAATAGAATACATTTAGGAATATTTTCTGTCAGAAGTCCTTCGTTCTCCTCCTCGCCCCAAATATCCTTGCAACTTCCTTTGACTCCTCATGGCAACCTTATCCCACATTAAGAACTCAATTAAGACAGCCAGAAGTGTAATTGCAATTAGCAATGGGGCTCAATATCAAACACATTAAAGTCAATGGGAGTGATGGGTTTTGAATTGATATTGGCTTATTGAGAATTTAATGCAATTTCAAAACGTTTGTTTGTTTATGTTTCACGCCTCTGCAGCACCTTAGTGGGCTATATCGAAGCAGGCGATCACCGTATGATGATAAGATGAGATGATTGTGAGTCTGGCACATATCCTTTTAATTCAGGGATGCCCAGGGTCTTTCAGTTGCCCCAGCATAGAACACTGGATACAACCCGCCTTCATTTAATGTCCCATGGGCTCGGACCAAAGTGAGTTCCCGGGGTGAGATTTGAACCCACGTCCTCAAACCTTCTGAAATGGTAGATGTGTTTTGCTGGAGGCCAAACTGTCATATTTAGTGTGTTGGCGTATCATTAAAAACAAGAATCTGTCGAGGTGGGATATTTTTCCCATATATTGTATCTCTTTGTAGTTATTTTACCAATTTTTTTCTGGCAGAGAGACTCTTTGCCTGAATGCCCTCTAGTATTGCGGATAAGTTACAATTTCAGCTGTTACTAAATTAATTGAAATTAAGATTATTGGAGTTTTGTCCATCACTTAACACTGTATATTACAAGCAATGTTACCAGTTCCATTGATACTTATTCAGAAAGGTCATTTTTCTTTAATGCCTCTTTTAACTATCTTCTGCTCAATAGATGAAGACAAAGATTATCATTCGCTCCTCTTCAGGCGATCGCCGTATGATGATGAGATGAGAACCCCTATTAATTCAGGGATTCCCCGGGTCTTTCAGTTGCCCCAGCATAGAATACTTGATACAACCCACCTCCATTTAATGTCCCATGGGCTCGGACAAAATTGAGTTCCCGGGGTGAGATTTGAACCCACGCCCTCAAAGCCAGTTGACAAGAGCACTTACCAATTAGACCACGGTGGAACTTCACTCAGAATAAAGTACAACCAAAATCGAATACGTGTAAGAACATTTTCTGTCAGTAGTCCTGTGTTTACTGCTCTCTGTTCTCCTCATCGCCACAAATATCCTTGCAAGTTCCTTTAAATCCCCACGACAACTTTAGCACACAGTAAGACCTCAATTAAGACAGCTAGAAGTGTAACTGCAATTAACAATGGGGCTCAATATCAAACACATAAAAGTCAATGGGGGTGATGGAGTTCGAATTGATGTTGACTTAATGTAAATTAAATGTAATTTCAAAAGGTAGTTGAAAGTAGGTAAAGGTATGAAATGAATTGGAGGTAGCCCAAAGCTGTGAAAGGGTAAAGTAGTGAGTGATTCTTCCTTCCTGCAGGGGTAGTCATACTTTATTTTGTTGTTGTACTGTACTAACATGTCAGAGAAATTTGTTTTGAAATATCGGTAGATATTATGCGCTGGTGAAATGCCAGTCACACTTTGTCGATTGCCCTTCTCAAACAGGACAGACTCTGAAGACAAACAACCTATTAGCATCAAAGCGTGAAGTCAATGAAAGTGGGAGTGGGGCCAACGTGTATCAGCATTGCTTTACCGATTGACTGGCTTTGACCTTAATTTGCATCAGTGAATTTTAATTTCAATTTAAGGAAATTGGATTTTCTGTATTCCATTAAGGGTTTCAAGTGGCATGTGAAAAAAAAGTAGTCCTGATGTATTTTCACTCGTTCATTGCATTTTGCTAGCCTTTTTACATAGAATGCCTTTCACAAGGCTTCCGGGTCACTTTTATTAACTCCAGAATGTGAGGCCCTTGAAGCCAGTTGCTCTTTAGACCTGAAGCAGAGCTGTCCTTGGAAATGGGAATGCAGTCGAGGGTCAATATATTTCTAAATCAGGACAAATGTCAATGCCTTCATCAACCAGACTGGATATAAGAGAGCCTGCATGGAGTTATGGGTGTATGACTTGGTTTTTCAAATACATCCTGTGTTTATCCACTGAAACAGAATATCCATCAAACTGATGGAAATCTCGAAAGGTTCACTATGCATGAAATTATTATACTCTAAGCAATATTAGCAATTTCGTATATACATAAAGTGTAATCAAGTTCCTGTTCCTGTTATTCATAGCTTTATTTGTTTATGGTAGAATTTAATTTTTATTATACACACCTTATTGAAATAGGTGCCATATGCATCCATACACGTGCGAAAATGTTCATACCATCATTCACTGTAACAGGTTGAAAGGACGAAAATGTTGCATTAATCTTCAAGCTTTCCTTTTCAATTATTGATTATCACTTCACTGAAATTATGGCAATTGCGTTTTACAATGTCCGTTAATTTTTAATACCCTTGTAATTATCAAATTAGGCATTTTGACATGAATGATTGAACATGGTCTTGAGTGAGACATTATTAATCTGTGTATCAATTTCAGGTTTGACGCTAATGTATCAAATGAAAGCATGAATTATGCAAGCAACATGACAAGCGATCTTTCTTAATACCTAAAGGAGTCATTGTTATTTCCAAGGCAAATGCAAATTTCAAAAATAGTTTCAGATACCCTTGTAAGAATGCAAAGGATATTGGTGTGGAAATCACGGAACTGCCAGTAAAGGATTGAGGGGTGGTATTTTTGTGCAGGATGGGTTTCCAAAGTCCAAGTAGTTAGTTTGATAACAGGCTAACAGCTCTAGCTTCGTGACCAGAATCTATGTTGGATGACTCTTTCAGGCATCTTTTGTCTCCTACTGTTTCAATACATATAATATCAGAGGTTAAAATAAAAAGTGATGGAATTGTGTTGTATGTTTATCAGATGTCATAAATACGTTGGGAGGCAAATTTTTCTCTGCATTTCAATCACCTTTTCAAGATTCTATTAGTACTTGCTAACAATGCCTGCTTATGAAATATTAACCATTTAATATTTTATGTAAGAGAAGACTGTCAAATGCAACAAAGGATGATATTAATGCTTTAAAAAAAGTTCAGTAATGGAAGCAGTGAATTTATGTACCAATTGTGATATTAAAAAAACCATTTCATATGGAAATGAGGGAAATCTATGGAGATAAAAACAATGTAAATGGAGAGCAACATCAAATGGTGCATGAAGAACAACTTCCAATTATCTATGCTATCTGCTCTTTTACAAAGTTAAACACTATAACCTGACTTTCCTAATTGACTCCATGGGAAGGGGGAGGGTTTGTCTAATGGCAGCTTACTAGTTGCCAATCACTGGGACCAGGGTTCGAATCCAGCTCTTGACGGGTCCCCTGGGCCTATGTTGGAAGACTGCTGAAATCATCCTTCGCCTCATTGTCGTGTCCTCCTCCCCTCCTAACTAGCCTACCAAGTGCATAAACACAGGACATAAAGCCTTAATCATCCTAATTGACACCATGTCTAATTTAAATGTTTAAGGTGGTATTTCATTCTTGTTTCTCCCGTAATTAGTTTTCATTTCAGCCATAAAAGATTAATAAAATAAAAATGTGTGAAAGAGCATATGGAATATATAGATAAAACTGATCAGTACGGTGCTCTATTGGATAAAATCTCATGGAGGTCCTTACTAGTTAGTTTTATCCATATATTCAATATTGAATTCATATTCTAATGTTTCTCTTTCCTTATAACATATATGAAAGTAAGATAACAAAATTAAGAGCATATCTTTTCTTATCTTTTTGACTCAAAATGCCTCTTGAAAGTTCTAAAGCAATTTCTTGTCGCTTATGTTGTTTTCACCAAGAAGTAGAACACATTAAGAGCAGCCATTAAAAGATTAAATAAGTTGAAAGGGCTGCTCACTTGAAAAATTGTTTTCGTTGGTAAAATTTAAAGGAACTTTATATCATATATATAAGACTTAAAACGCCTTGCTAATGAGTTTAGACTGATGGTGTGCTGACATTGTCAACTGCTTCAAAACGTTTGCCATGAAATGCAATTACTGGATTTTCTGATGTTATGTATTCAGCAAAAAAGTAAAACTGGTACCAAAATGTGCTTGACTGTCTGTGGTTACAGTATCATCCCACATAACTTTTGGGTCAGTCTCAAACACATATATAATCTAGAGCCCTGGAGGCACGTTGCTTTCAGTCCAGAGTAGAGCTGTCTATAAAGGGGAATGTTGTCAAGGGTCAAGATACTTCAAAATCATGGACTGAATATACCAGCTGTGATGACTTTTAACAAACAAAAACAGTATGGCCGGTATGAAATTGAACATGTACACTTATGGAATCAAGAAGAAGAGATACAAGCAATATAAGTTTGAATTTAACCAACTACAGAGGTCAGAAGCAGACTTACTGATAAATCACGGTCATTAGGCCTAATCTTCACGATGTAATTTTTGTTGAACCTGCTTTATAGATCATTAGGGTAGGTTGATTTCGGAACCTCACCATTGGTAGGGACGTCACTAAAGCAGAATTTTATGTCACAAAAAGTGTCATATATCTGTGAGCAGAAAATCACCTGTCTGAGAGAGAGGGTTGTGCAGTAGGTGTTCTGTGTGCTATGGTATGAGTTTCCTGACTAAGTTAGAAACAGAAATGTGTGTTAGAGGTTCAGGACTGCCTGTCAATACAAGTTTCCAATTGGTATTATCGGCCATTGCTTAGATTCAATGACCTAAACTCAGCATTACACTTTGCATGCTTCAAAAACATAGATATATCAATGGTGACTTCATGAAATAGTTCGGTGACTTTAAGTAATATATTTAAGCTTCTTCCTGTGAAATATTATTAAAATCTGCATGTGAGAACAATATGCAATTTCCTGAGGAAGTTCTTAAAGTGGGGAATTTGGTGCATGAGCCCACCTTAAAGGGTTGCATAGGCCTATACAAACATTTTTTTCAAAATTTCTACAACTAAATTTCACTGTTCGGTGTTTCACCGCTATATTATTTTGCACACTTTTTTGGTTTCTGCAAAGTTTAAAAATGTGCAAAATTGCTGAAGAGGTCTCATTTCTCCTTTTAAAATTAATGTTTAATATTCTGTGGCTTTAAGTTGCCATATCTAGAGTTATGCTTGAGCTAGACATACCAAATAAGTGGCAAATGAAAATAGCACCAATAAACTACAATTTGGTTTCAAACACATGTAAATAGAGACACTTAAAATTTTTTTGTGACGTCCCTACTATTGGACAAATTGGGATAGTGACATTTTCACATCAGAAGGATATATCCAAAATTTCAGGTCTCTAACTTGAAAAGTTTTTTGAGGAAATGACATTGAATTTTTGACATTTTAAACATTTTTCGATTGTTTCGCAAACTCGCGGTTACGTATAACTTTGTCATTTCTCATCATACAGAAATATGACTTGCATATTTGAGAAGGTCACAAAAAGACCTATAATTTGAATACCAACATGATGGGTTTCGGATGATTTTTCATCTCCACTTTTCATAAAATTTCACGATTAGGAGAAAGAAAGTCATATCTGATGATGCAAACCAGCAGTGAACAGGTAATTATTGAAAAAAGTCATTTATTTAGTCCTGGTTGTATTCAATTCTATGCCAGTTTACCAGATAACACTTTGAAAAGCATTGGAGGTCTCACAAAGAGACATATTGGAAGTACGGGAGAAGTAACAGTTTCATAAGGTAAACCTATGAAACGGGCAGAGATGTTATATCATTTTCCAGCTATATAATACATACACAACTTAATTCTAAAATAAATCAAAGATCAGAAAAAGAAGTTCAATGTGCAAACATGGAAGTTCACAGCCAGCATCAAGCATAAAGGTCAATTGAGAGATATATACATTGCACTGCACACAAAAAGCTAAATAATTGTCTCTCTCCATCTCTGAGCATTGATATTCTTTTTGAAATGTAATGTCCTCAATCAAAAAGTCATGATGTACTTTGTAAGGCACCAGTGATGAAATTAAGAGCTGTCTAATAAGCTATCCAGACCTCCCTATAACACCTCTAAGTTCCATTATAAAACGCATGTAAAATATGTTTTATAGTACCTTAATTGTTGCAAAGCAGGGAAGTTTTATGTTACAACTTCCAAACGCCAGTACAGAAATATAAAAGCAATTTCCAATCAGGTAGTTGTTCTATTTGAACTTCTCTCTTGGTTTGAAGGGTGCCCTGGATTCCATTTCTACTTTTTCAGTACATAATAATACTGAACCTGATCCTGAAATGACTCACTGACAAATCAGATAACCTGTCGCCTATTTTAATATTTTTACAAATTCTTCAGATCTGGGGTTCTATTCTGGATACCTGAGGCAATTATTGAATTGACAATGATAACTATATTATAGTTCTGGGGCTTTTCCTAAGATTGCTATTACCGGACATCTCAACAGCCAATAGAGTTACACCTATAATGTCATAGTTTGATTTGCAAGTCAAGCAAAAAATTAAAAGTTGCCACATTCTGAATTTACTGAACCTTCAAACTTGGCCTAGACCATTAATGTTGGTATTCAAAACGAAGGTCTAATTGAGCCCTGTCCAACTATACCAGTTTCATTGTCATATCTCTGAAATTGACTGAATTATCCAATACCGCGAATCGGCGCACCAAGCGAAAAATGTCTAAAAACTTGAAATTTCAAATGGATTTCCTCCAAAAATTATTAGAGTTAGAGACCTGAAATTTTGGATTTGGCCTTTTGACATGAAAATGTCACTATCCCAATTTGTCCAAAATTGAAATTCAAAGATTTTTGCAAAATCAACCTACCCTAATAGATCATCATAGGCCTACTAATTTAATTAAGACTTCTTCCTCCCTATGTAGAAGACAGAAACTATCATTACCTCCTCCATCCACCAACTTCAAGATGACTAAGTTTTGTGCAGTTCTGTCGTAGCTAAATCAATTGTGAAATACTCATCTTAACCTAGCATAGATATATATATAGATATTCTCCTGCAGTTATGATAAAATACAATAAATTACTATTTTTTTCAATATGAGAGAATTACAAAGTATCTGTGAGACGTCCATATCTCTTGTTTTCCATACATCTGAGTATACCTTTGAATTAATCAAAAGCGTATGAAGTGGCCAAGATTTTGCAACAAGGAGAGCAGTAAATATCTTTAATTTTTTAAGGTTTGTTCAAGCTTATTTTTTCAAATTAAGAGTGCAATTTTTTAGACCGTTCACAGGAATCACTATTGATGACAATTCAAAATGGAACGTCAGATCCTACTTTTTTGTCTTCAACATCTACAAGATATGTTAGAGGCAGGGGCGGACTGGCCTATGTGGCAGAGTGGCAACTGCCACGGGCCCAGCCACTCAGGGGGGCCCATGCAAGGTGCCAAAAAATTAAAATTCAACAAAAAAAAAACCAAAATGTCTAATTGTCTATCTTTATGACCAAATTTGTGACTGTGTGCAAAGTCAAATTTTTTGGTAAGGGGCCCAATGTGAGAGTTCCCTGTATAAGACAGGGCCCTTCCAACTTGGTGTGAATGGTGTAATGGCAAAAATAAGTATGTGGGGGCCCATTGCCTTATTTTGCCACGGGCCCAAAAATAAATGTCGCCAGTCCGCCCCTGGTTAGCGGGTGAAAAATGACAATTCGTTCTGGGTCCAGACATCATTGATTTTTTGCCAACCAAAAAAAAAGAAAGAAAAGGATTAAAGTGAACTTTCACTCAGGAAGTTCGTATGAGCAAGTCCCTGGAGACAAGAAGCTCATTAGTCGCAGAACAGAGCTGTCAATGAAAAGGAGGATAAGGTCAGAGGTCATGCACCTTTGGAAACAGAGAGCAAGATGACTAAAAACACATCTGGGCAATTCCGTTAAGTCCGATTTACAGATTTTACACTATAGCAGCTTGTGTTGCTCTACCATCACACCTAAGCTATTTTATTGTTATCAAGGCATGATGCCAGATAATAGGGGTATCAGACAAGGCATCAACCAAAGCTGTAAGTGCAGCAGGAGCTGAGCTACAAGGCAACATGTCATGATGTCAGACTTACTCACAAGATGTACGTCCGACACCATGACTTTTTGATGTAGCTCAGATCCTTGTTCATGGAGCTTTGGTTGATGGCCTGCCTGACACCCATATTACCTAATGGTAGTGGCAGACCTACAAAATCTTCTAAAGTGTCAAATCTGTAAATTCGACTTTACGGAATTTCCCATCTGTTAGAAAGGCTCTGATCTTGTTTTTATAATTCTGATTTAACTTTGAATGTACCAAAGTATCCTATTGCTAGACCATTGTCTGCAATGGGCAGCCTTACCAACTTCAGTCATACAACCAAAAGGCTGGGTGCTTACTGTTAATTAGTACAGGTTCATTAACTTACAATTTCAAAGGCCATATCATTGGGAATTGCTAATTAACAATCAGAACTGCTTCTGATATTTTGATCAATGACTCCTCAAAAAAGACATAAACCTCACCAGTACTGCTCTGTCAATTAAACTTTTGGAAACTAAGACTTATTGATCCCAGTGGCCAGTCATCGATTGGTTGCAGAGTAAAAGCTATCATTGAAAAGTGGAATATGGTAGGGTCAGGATACTTCCAAAATAGTCAGGAAAATAGCAGCTGGTCACAAAACTGTATTTCTCTACTTTAGCTCAGAAATTTCTTGCGCAAGAAAGTTTAAGTAGTTTAATCCTTCCTCAGTGGTATCAAGTTGAAGCTGTCTCCCATAAATATATTTGCTGAAATGCATTTGCAAAACTTTTGTGTAAATAAGGTCTTTTATCTAAGCAGCCATTAATCATACACACGGGGTGCTGCTTAAAAACATTGATCTGGAACCCCTTAGTTTTATTTCCAGGTATGGGAAAATCAATGAGATCTATGTCTTCATAGACAGCATGGATCTCATATCATTATATTTGTGGTGAGACATAACTTTGGACTGATTGAATAGTAATACCACACTCTACGAAGGACAAGTTCGCGCACAAAAAGAAATACTTCTCAAAGGCAGTCGAGACAAAGAAAACTGAAAAATTAACAGCTTAGGTTTACTTGATACAGAAAAAGAGGCTGCTGCAAGAAAGTGGGTTGATGACATGTAATCACGGAAAAAAAAAGATCGTCATTATAGTCCCTTATTCAGTGCAATTACTTCTAAAGAGAACAATTATTGTCCATTTATAAAGTATTAAAACCTATTTTGTTGCAAAGACAGGTATTATTACTATTTTGACATTACATAACATAACGATGCAATAGATGTTGATTGTATCGAAAACAAAGTCTTGTTCAAAGCATAATTGAGCATTATCTAAACTATTATCTGGGACACATATGCTGAAGCCCAGTTGCAGTACTCAATTATACATAATTCTTATATGGACTTTTTTCTTTGATGAGAACATAATGACTTTCATATGTCTCGAAGCCATATCATAAGACAAAATTATGATGTACCTCATGTGAGCTTCGTTCTAATTTGGAAGTATCAGCATCACAAGCATCACAATTGTTCACAACATGTCTGCACTAGACCAGATACACCAAGGTGGGAAAGTCCCCTGAATCGACCACCCTGCGGTAATGTTATGCCAATGGGGTGCAGGGTGGCTGATTCAAGGGAATTGCCCAGACTTTCCCACCTTCGTTGTACTGTTTAAGGAGGCCAATATCATGCAGGCCATAGAGCTGTGTTGGCAAATGATTGAAATGCCTGTAGTTTATTTCAAATATTGGTTTACACTTCATTGGCTTGTAATTAAATTTGATAAATCTGTTACCCTTTTGTAAAAATAAATTGTGACAGCAGTTTATTTCATGTTTGATAATTCATGCTGATATCACAGTTACAGTTATTTGACAATCTTAGTCACTTGAAACACTTTACTGGAGAGTTAATGACTTACTCAGAAGAGACTGTGAAAATTAGGAATATGGAGGACCAATTATGCAAGATGCTCTCATATAGAATACCAGTACTTTTTTGCCTTTCATCATATCAGCTGAAAGTATCCACTTTAGCTAGAAAGAGTACTTCATGAAAGATTCAGCTTGGATGGAACTTCATAAGACTCCGCTACCTTGGATGTGGAGGGTGGTGGTAGTTGTGATACTGTAGTTTGCCTAAATTAGTTCTTCCACATGAAAGAGCATCATCAATACCGTGTAACAAACTTACCCCTTGAGTGAGTTGTTTTACTTGCTCAACATAGAGACCATTCATAAAGTAAGAAATCAGAATGATAGGTTGCTTATATTCTTCATGAAGCAAAAGTTATGGGTGTAGGGATTAGAAAAAAAAATTGGGCTTTAAATGTGCTAATTATTCAACTTGTGAATGATTGATTTATTATGTCATTCAGGAAATTATCGCATGTTCAATAAATGTAATCCAATCTACACAATTTTAAGTTATAAGAATTATACAACTGTTCACAGATCTATTATCTTACTTGTACGATTGATTCAGGAGTAAGGAGTATATTTTAGCGAATACAAACATCTCGACACAATAATTTGCAGCTTGTCACCTCTACTGTCATCTCTACTCCATAAAGCATGGCTGTAGGCCTATGTGTTTAATATACACGGAGGTCACTCAGTTTGTTTGAGATAAGTCATCGCAGCTGGCATGTTCACTTGCTGATTTTGAAGTATCTTGACCCTTGATCACATTCCTCTCTTGCATTGACAGCTCTGCTCTGGACTAAAAGGCAGCTTGCCTCCAGGGCTCCATATAAATATGTAGCTCTGTGTAGAACTGATGTGAAAGCTTTGAGACAGGATTGGTACAGTACAGTACAACCCTTAAATAAATGTGACTACCCAAGCAGGAAGGGAGAATCAGCTGCTACTATACTTTACCCTTTCACACCTTTGGTCTCCCTCCAAATCGCTTCCTACACTTCTGAACTCTGAGTGATGTGAAGAAGTAAATATCCTAACTGAAAATACTGTTACTGCACACCAATATAACATCAGACGTTACAAAAGGTCCCTTGTTGAACACAAATCATTCATTAAGGAATTAATATAATTGATTATAATGCAAGGCAGTTCAAGGTACCAAAATAAAAGCAAAATCAAATTGATCGATTCTCTATCATTTTTGGGGTTGAGGTAGACCTTAGCGTATGTCATGACCATAACTTACCAATAATTACATTTGCTGCTTAGATAATAATTGATTTAACAATATCTGTGTTTTTGCTCAGGCAATGGTTTTGATTTGCTGCCCTGATGGGTACGTTTGGGGCATGGTTCACAAAAATAAATATTACTAACAGTCATTGTAACTTGAGGTTCAAAATGGTCAACCCTTCAATCAGATGTTGGCAAAGTGACACAGACAGGGTTTTAAGAAGGAAGAAAACGTGTGAGTCTGGAAAGGAAGTGACAAGCTTTTTGTGTAAATATTTGATGATCTCAATATCCTTCCTGCATCTAGGAAGCCAATGCTGTGTTTCTTAGACTAATAAGAAGATGAGCTGGTGATAATGATGTGGCGGAAACATTGTTTAATGTGTGTGTTGTTGTATTCCTTTTATATGCTGCAACAATTTGCAATAATGTCAGTCGCATCTGATTTTTGTGAATATCCATATCGGTTTCAAACAGCATTGTATTTCTACATACATGGTTCATGATAACACGTCCATTTATACAAATTATTTTAAAATGCTCATATCTTGATAAATGGAAATGAAAACCGAACAGAAGAGTTCACAAAATAAGGCCTATTGCTAAGAAAATACCACTTTTCTGTGTTTCATATTACAAAAAGAGGACACAACAACCATTTTTTATATACTTGTAGCCCTAGAAAAGAACATTAAATGCACAAATAATGATTTTTTTAGATATTCTATAAAGAATGGAAACACGATGAAAGACATCGCAATTATCTAGAACATTGTAGTCTTTTTTACTTAACATTCTCAGCTTAATCCCGAAAAGGTATACAAATGTCAATAACATCCTTAAATGTTTGTTCAGGATACTATATATATGCCCAATAATGCTGATGCAAGACCAATTTGGGACGCACTTAATATGGCAGAAGTTAGGTGTCCAAGGCAACTGAATGACCTGGGACAGCACACAGCAGTTATTCAGGCCACAGTGAATAGAGGTATAGTGGATAACTATGCTCTGCGAACAAATTTGTCGCAAAGCACTGTGTGTTACTTACATGGATGACCGCACCAAACAGTTTATGTTAATTGTTTAAAACTGTTTAAGGTGGCTCGATACTGGTGAACTTTCCGAGATAGGATTTCTCAAAAATAGCTTAGAATGATCAAAAATATAGTTTATAGCAAAGATATGCAAAAAAAAGTGGTCGCTACCTGCCTTTTAAAAAAAAGAATTGAGATTATGCATGAGAAAGTCAGTTCACCCAAACCCGAAAAACTGAATTTTTTTCTTAAATTTTTCACTGTGAAGTTTTCCCTGCTATTCCGTGGTCATGCATCCCATATTATGCAATTAAGCATGAAATTAAAGAAAACACTTGAAGGGAAAAACTGATTGCAATTTTATAGAGATATATTTAGTTTAAAGGACTTTCCTAGGGTCTCGGAATAAAAGTTTTGATTTTGACAATTTTACTTTTTTTATAAACCATAGTGCAAAAAAAATTGACTAAATAGGATTTTTTAATTCTTTGTCATTTACTTCCAAAAACTGTGGGGAACAATATGATAATACAGACAACCCTTCCTACCACACTTGAAATTGATATATAATTTTTTTGTTATTACCAAGTCAGTTTTGAAAAATTAGACCTGCTTGAGTAAAATCGCCTGTAAGTGTTCTATTCTGAGTATCAAGCTGAAACTCCGGCTGCTTGAAGTACTCATCATAGCGCATCTAGTTCTTTAAACGGGAAGTCTCTAACCCTAATAGAAGTGGCGCAATTTGCAAACGAAGCGGCCGACACTTGAAATTCTCAGAATTAAAAAAAGATGATAGAAGATATCAGCTGCAATGGTGACGCTATCATAGATAGGGCCTGCCTGGCTGCACGGAAATATGTGCAGGTGACGTAATTTCGTGAGTAGCAAGCCACCTTAAAGTTATGAACTATCGGCACTACAAGGAGTTAATGCACTGTATATTGTCTTACGCACTACTTATATGTGATATCTATTGCACATGGGAGTGTTGAAATGATTTTTTGATTGATGTCCCAATGTGCCCCGGCTGTGCCACGCCGGGGCACATTGGGACAGTCATTTTTACAACTCTCTGGCTGCAAAAAGTTAGGTGCCATCTAGTTTATTATGCCTTGCATTTAAGCTCAGTAGTATTGGTGATATTTATGCAAACTTCTGAGTTCTTCAGCGCTTTCAGCAAGGAGCAAAATTAGGAGACGTTAAAAGCGTCCCAATGTGCCCCGGTTCCCCCTATATATACTCTTGTCAACCGAATAACCAAAAATAGAAAAAGACATGTTTGTTCGTCAACAGTTTGTGATATGTTGTCGTTTGATCACACGACAAAAGCACCAGACGGAACAAACATGCCTTTTGCAGTGATTATTAGCAGAGCATCAAATAGACAAAAAACAATGATGCAGTTTCAAATTTATCTGTAGAATAAAAAAAAAATGTATGGTGCAGGAAATTTTCAATATCAGAGCTAGGAGTAAAAATGTTTACATTGCTTATACAAAAAATTACATCAACCCACAGCTGGATTTTAACCTGGGACCCAGCCTGCAACTATTAGCAGCATTGAGCAACCTTATCACTCAACCTCCTCCCCATACAAAGCAAGGAATATCAGCTTTTCCCAAGATTTCAATATCACCATACATTTTTAACAACGATCTGACTGTGACAATAGTTCTCTTTCAAATTCATAATATCTGCATCTAGGTATGCACTTCTTATATTACTCATGCTTTTGTTAAAATTCTCGCGTTATCTGCAATATGATGCATGTGACTTTCTAAGTTTCTCTTTCTGAATCTTTTGAATCTTGAGATCACTGTATGTGAAAATATTTTGATATTCTTGATTTGTCAGATCCTGTCAAAGTGACACCTTTCGCCTTGAAGAGCGAGACTTAAGCCTCCCAATTACAATAATATTATTAGCAGCTTTGAAAGGCTGTGGCGTAACTATGGGGTCGCCAATTGGGGGGCACCTGGGGGGCACGCGATTCTGTGTTCAGTTCAGTTCAGTTGTGTGCCTGCCCGGGTCCGCCGGGTTGCTCAACCCCGCTGGGGGAGCTGCACTCGATTTGGTCCATTAGTTCCTCCAGTTTCCTTGCTGTTTCCTTGAGTTTGGCTGGATCTTCTTCGAAGATGTCTTGGACTGTCACTTTTCCAGCCGTTTGCCGGTCTATTTCTGCACAATTTTCTAGGATGTGTTCTTGGCTTTCCTCTTCTCTTTTGCACATCCTACACTTTGTGTCCGGGTACATTGTAGTTGCACTTTACTTTGAGCATCCTTGTCCTTGCTTTGAAGATTATACTGGCTTCCATCCTGTTACACTGGTCCAGATATTCCGCTCTTCGACCTGGTGTTGTGTTCCTTTTGTTGTCTACATAGAACTTCGTTTTTGTTTTATTTGCCCCTTCCATGATCATTTCTTTCAGCTTGTCCATCATCTTTTTCTTTGTTTCCTTTTCATAGCTTCCTTTGCCTCCTCTCTGTGCTCCGTTTCTCCCTATTGTGTCGTCTTCGATTTTTCTGCTGGTATTCCACCATCCAGTTGGATCTTCATTTTCCTTAATCATCCTCAGGATGGAGTTGCTGCTGTTCTTCATTTTCTCCATGTAGTTTAATCTATTCTTGGTAATCGTTAGCCTGACTTCTTGGATTCCCGTCTCTATGTACAGCGGTTCCCATGGTGTTCCCCTTGGCGTCATCAGGATCCTTTTTATCATGTTGTCTACAATCTGTTTCAGCTGTGTTGCATCTTTTTTTCTAGGCATTGTTGCCTCCCAGCCGTATGTTATGATTGGCAGGATGCAGGTGTCTATCAGTTCCCATATCACCTTCATTTCTACATTTTTTAGGTCGACACTCCCTGCTATTGCCATGACTGTGTTGTAGGCAGCTTCAACTTTCTTTTTTGTCTCCACGATGTGTTCTTCCATGTTGTTTTTTTCCGTGAAAGTGACTCCCAGGTACTTGTATTTTTCACAGTATCCAAGCTTCATTGGTCCGAGGTGGAAGTCGACTTTCGGCAGCTTCTTTCCTATTTTTAGGATTTTGCTCTTTTCTTCTCCAAATTTGATTCTGTACTTTGTTCCTATCTCGTACGTTATGTCAAGCAGCTCTAATAAGGCTTGGAGTTCTTCTCTCTTCTCCGATATAAATGCTATGTCATCCATCCACAGTAGGCATCCTATCTTTTCTTCTCCCCTTATGGTTATTCCGAGTTTGCGTCTTTTTACTTCTTTGGCAATCTCATCCATCAGGGCTGCATACATGATGACGGAGAGGACTCCTCCTTGTCTGATGTTGTCTTTCATCCTTATTTCTCTAGTCGTTCCGTGTTTTGTTTCTACGACTGATGTGAGGTCCTCATTTAAGTCTTTGATCTTCTCCCATAGTTTGTTTTTGACTCCGTGTGTTTCTAGGACGTACATTATTCCTTCCGCCCAGGCTTTGTCGTAGGCTTTAGTGACATCCAGGAAGGCTATGTATACATCCTTTCCTTTCTTGGTAGCCTCCTTGAGGGCTAGTATGTGGTCGGCAGTGTTGGCTCCCCTTTTTCCCCCTCCTTGCATGTCACTGATGTCGAGGAGTTCTTTTATTCTCTCATTTATGATCCTCTCGAAGAGTTTTCCCATGTTGCTGCTGATTGAGATACCCCTTTCGCTGGAGCACTTGCCCTTTTCGCCTTTTCCCTTGTATATGGATATTGTTCTGCCTTTTTTCCACGCTTCAGGGACTCTGTCATCATGAAGTATCTCATTGAATTGGAGTCGGATGGCCTCGCTATTTTCATTGTTTGCATGGATTAGGGCCTCATTGGGGATATTGTCAGGGCCACAGCTTTTCTTGCTTTTTAGTTTCTTCTTGGCGTTGTCTAGTTCTTTCCTGGTTACAGGTGGTAGATTTTCTTCATGGCTGAGTCTTCTTTTTGTTTCTTGGTTGGCCTCTAGGATCTTTTTGCTCCATTCTTTCCCTTCTTCACTTGCTTCTCTTGCTTGGTAGAGGCTTTCAAAGTAGTTAGCAATATGTTCCTTTGCTTCTTCAGGGTCAGTTAGGGTATTGCCGTCTTCGTCCACCGTGTCGAATTCCGCCCTCTTCTTCCCCAATAGTTTCTTCCTGATGCTCCAGATGGCATTCTTATCTCAGCTTTTTGTGATTTCTTCTATATTCTTCTTTACTCTGATTCTTTCAGTTTCTTCTATTGCTTTCCTTAGCTCCCATTGGGCTTTGTAGTATTCTTCTAGTGCCACTCGCCTTTGCCCTTGTTCTGCTTCTCTGAGTATTCTTCTTTTTTCCTTCTTCTTTTCCCTCAGGTTTTTTACCTCTTCAGTCTCTCTTGGCTTCTTGTTGTCGTTTATTGTTATCGTGCGTATGCCGACGCTCTTTGTCAGTGCTTGGATTATCGCCTTTTCGAGTGCTTCATAGCCGGCTTCTCTCTTCCCCAGGTTTTCTTTGAGGTGCCTGTTGTAGAGCCGCCAGTCAGTGTCACTGTTAATCTTCCATCTTTTGGTGTACTTTTTCTGTGTTGCTGTTGTTGGTGTTCTTATCTTCGCTGTCATGGTGTTATGGTCGCTTTCACATCTCGGATTTTGGAGTCTCTTTGTGCCTTTTTCGTCGATTTCCACATCGTATATGGTGTCTTCTTCGTCCTGTTTCATTATGATGTAGTCTAATATGGACTTTTCTGCTGGGTTGCGTCTATTTACACGGGTCCATTTGCCAGTTGAAGACTTGTTGTTGGCATGTTTTAGTCTTGACTCCTCCAAAAAATTTTCCATTATTTTCCCATTTCTTGATGCTTCCCGTCCCTCCGTTTTTACTTTAGCGTTGAAGTCTCCCATCAGGATCACTTTTCCCTTGTGTTGTAGCATCATCACTTGTGTCTTTAGTTGTTCGAATTGTGCCACAACGAGGTCTTTTTCCGCTTTTTCCTGGAGTCCATAGTAGCACCCCATGTATATTGCTCCTTTCTTTGGTTCTTTCAATTTTATCCATACGATTTCCGTTTCGTCTTCTTCATTGACCTCGGGCTGGTCGATATATTTGGCCAAGGAGTTCTTAACTGCAAATGCAATTCCTCCTCCTTTCCTGTTTTTCCTCTCTTTCGAGTACCATGTGAATCCTTCCATTGCCGGTGGGGGGCCTTTTGTTTCCGTAAGGGCAGCTATGTCTGTTTCTTCCATTGTCATTACGTCCTTCAGGCATTTCATTTTCCCCCTGATCCCGTTGATGTTGCAATAGAGAAGGTTGATGTGTGATGTTTTGTTTCCTCTTTTTCTTTTTTTTCTGTTTTTTCTTTTGCTTGTTTCCTCTCCTTCATGCAAATAGGAGTGGGTGACATTTAAAATTCCATCTGGTGTGAATGTAACATTTTTCCTTTTCTCTTTGTCCGTTCTGTTGGTGGGGGTTATGTGGTGATATCCAGTGGCGTAACCCTATACATGTGTCACTGGTTTGATCACTCGTCTCTCATTCAGGATAACCCTCCTTCTATCTCTGCTGTGGCTTCGGCTTCTGTGTTGCCTCCAGTCGTTTCTGCTCTGGTCACGGTTTTTTCCTTCCCTGCTTTTTTCTCCTTCCCTTTTCTTCCTTTCCTCCTGGTCATGGATGTAATCACAGTTACTTCCTCTATAGCATCTTCCCCTGGTGTAGAAGAAGCACAGGGTGTCTCTCCTTTCTTTTCGTCCTCTCTCGTTCCTTGTCACCGTGGCTTCAGTGTTTTCCTGCGTTTGTGGTCTATGGGGGGGCACCCATAATACTAATTGTATATTTTAGCCAAGGTTGAAAAAGTTCATATGGGGGGCATCTGGAGGGGCACAGATCCAATATGGGGGGGGGCACGTGCCCCCCCCCTGTGCCCCCCCATAGGGACGCCACTGTTGAAAGGATCTAAATTGTAGGCTCAATAAACCATGGAGAGCATAATGCCAAGACTATTTTTTGTCAAAAGCTTGAGAACATCTTAACATTTCAGTTTTCTTTTCATCTCTCTGATCTTGTCGAAGTGATGCCTGTAGCCTTCAGGTGACAGACTTGAGCCTCCTAATTACAAAATTAGCAGTTTTGAAAGGATCTAAATTGCAAGCTGATTCAAAACTTGAAAATATTAACGATAAAGCACTTTGAGGACTTTTAATTCTGTGTAAGATGATTTTTGTTTCTATCGTATCAATGATGATATCACTTGATCAATTAATTCATTCAACTAAAAACTTTGGCAAGCCACAAAAGCAGATCTGCTCAATGAACTAGCATCTTAAGGAATAGCTGAACAAGTAACATTCTTATGTAATTCTCCTCGTTTAGAACTAAAAACTCAAAATATTTTTCTGTTTGGCGTCCTCAGAGCCAGACCTTAATTCAGTTATTTTTATCACATTTCCATATATATATGTTCCCTGAAGATGCAGTTTGGGGAGGTCTTCAAGCGGAAGCATGCCCATATCTCAATAGAAATCTCCTCTCGATTCTCCTGGGCAAATTTCGCTTTGGCCTTTGTCTGAAAGAAGCCAGCCGGTCAATGAACTTGCCATTGGTGACTATGAGTTCCTTTTTAGAGCAAATATTATCTGAAGTGAAGTTGGCTGTAGATGAAATTATATGATTAAGTCAGATCATTTAAAAACTCAAACTAGCTTAGCAAAAATCGGAACTGGCTGTTCACCTAAGTTGTTAAAAAAACAATTTATAAACATTTGGGTACAGTAGTTAAAAACAGGAATGAAACAATACACATGTATGTAGGTCGTTTTCGAAGCACCTATCTTATCTGCTATTGAATTAAAATAGTATTATACATGTCCTAACACTCGAAGATAATATTGAGATGTCAAATCTCCAAATTGTAGGTTTGATCTTGCATGTCAGAGAGACTTATGATTATTTAATCAGGATTACCACAGAGCTAAATTGACCTGCGAGTAAATGGCTGGAAGACTAAATTCATGTGGTGGAGACAGTTCATTGTTTTCTTGAATGCAGTGCAGAGAAGCAGGCTGAATTTATTTTAGTGTCATAGAGCTGACAGATGGATTTTTTGGCAAGATAATTCATTAAATGCAATTATACGATTTGAACTAATCGCCTTTTGACAGAATTAGATCAAATTGAGTGTCAATCAATTTAGTTATTGTACAAGAAACTTATCAAATGAATCCCGTCAAATGCTTTGATAGTCCAGTATGACTGGTGAATCCTGCTGTTGATATTGATATCAGGACAACCAATGATGTATTCTTGTTTATTAAAAAAAACAGCCAAAATAACGAAGATGACAATGTGTTACAAAAGAACAGGGTAAGGCCAGGTCTCAACTTTCGTATCCCTAGGTCCATTAACATTACACTGGGAGGCCAAGTAACCATCTCGGCTTTCAGCAGAAACGCCGAATAAGATCTTGGGTCAAGGGCGATGGCTTTCGTAAGACAGCAAAAATGATGTGATTGTTGCAGTGACTGCATTTTCAATATTTTGAACTCTTGGATTACTCAGCTTGCTCTATCTAATTACAATTCTAACCTTTGAAGTTAATTTTTTGTGTCCACACAGCCCCCAATACAAGAGGTAGACGGCAACCATTCAGCCACCCAGCTGCCTTTTAACAAGAGAGTCAATGGTCAAGATACAGTGTAAATAGTTTAGCTATAAAAAGTATGGTCACTAATATATAACTACAAAATGAGGGTAAATATTGTATAGTCCTGAAATGCCAGAGAAAAAACAAAAGTGAAATATTTCTTTAAACTACTTTATCATGCTTATGTATACAACAGCTTTACAGCAAATGGACTAAAAAAATTGCATTTATTCATATGATATTATATGTGTCTATGATATATGTGTACAGTGATGTACTTTCAAAGCAGAAAATGATGTACTCATTCTTTCACGTTTTGGAACTAATAACCTTATCTTCTTTGTTGCAGGTGAGAACTTGATCACATACACACTCTAAAAAAATTCAGACAAAATTGGTTTTTTAGATTCAAAATGGTTTTCTTGAAAAACCAAATTTCAATGCAACAAACCAATATAACATGGATTTTTTTAAAGATCCATGTTGGTTTTACATTGAAATTTGGTTTTTCAAAAAACCGTTTTGAATCTAAAAAAACAATTTTTTCCCGACATTTTTTAGAGTGCAGTCGAAATTGGGTTTGTCTGCATCAACACTTTGGTAAGTAGAAAATATTTCCAAGAACATGGCGTAAAAACTCTGTGATGAGAGCTCCGTCCATAACTTCTTTGGTCTCTTGAAATTCATCATGTTTCCTGTTTCAAAAGGTGTATAAGCTATGATGTGTATACCATAAATAAGCCTGAAATTGCAAACGACCATTGCCAACCAGATTATTATTACATTCATATAGAATAATATGTAAATGGCACTGCCATGAAATTCGCGCAGCACTTTAAAAAGTTTTTGTAGGACTTATAGTGTTACCATAACTTTCATGTTTATTTCATATTCAATGTATGAAAGGAGTTAAGTAACTGTTTCAGAAAATTAGAAAGACAGATACATGGAAAGACGGAGAAAAATGTAGAATAGCAAGATAAACTAGACAAAAAATATAATAGATAAATAGATAAATATATCGATAAATAGAGAGGTGAATAGATAGACAGATAGATAAATAGATATGATGACAGACAGATAGATAGATAAATTGATGGATAGATATTATATAGATAAATAAGATTGATAGATAATTAGCTAAATGGTAAAAAGGCAGACCAAACTGAAAGCTGCCAAAGTCAAGTCTATGTTAGATTGTTGATATTACATAATAGTATAAATATATAGATGTTGTAATACAAAAACAATAACATTGCATGTAGATTATCTGTTCACTGTTACATAATCATCAGTTTATAAGATTATCTAACTTTAATTTTGTTATGTTTTCTTGTTGTCCGCTTGAAATGAAATGAATCACTGTTAATAATTTGATTTAGCTTGTCAATGCTAATAATTAACTATTCCATAAACATTTTTGGTACAGGATATATTACCAGAGAAAATTGAATTTATAAGACACTTTTGAAGACGAATATGTTATGTTTTGTTAAATACGAAACTAAATCATTGATAAGAAGCTGGACCCACTTGACCTAATTCCAAACTGTGGACTGTTGATGTGGAGACCATCACTGCACAGATTTTTGAGTCTTCTCTTGCACTCAATTCGCTTCGCTCAATGGCCTTCGGCCGTTTCGCTGCGCGAATATAATATATCCGTACATTAATAGTGATTCTATTTGCCTCAGTAATCGGTTTCCATAACTGAAAAGTACAAGTTATTGGCACAATTCAGACAAAATGATAAAAATTTTAAAACTTTCGAAAGGTTTCACATAGATTAATTTAAACCAAAAAGATATGGGATTTTAAAGGCTTTGTTTGATCTATGAATCAAAATTCATACTTTTTACTTCAAAATTTTGATCTTGCATCTCAAATTCTGATTTTGAACTATCGCATCCTTTAAGCAAAGTACAAACTCAAGGTGCTAAAACATTACGCAATTCTGCCCAGAACTGCTTCTAATGACTATGAATGTCTACACTAAATACGTAAGTCTTGGTAGAACTATAGGGTCAAACTTACAGAAAGCTTATAAAACTCGTTGACCCTAGAGCCTACCCATTTGGTCTAGAACTTAATAATAATAATAATAATAATATTAAGTACTTTTATAGCGCCAATTCCAGTAAACTGCTCATTGGCCCTTGACTTAGCTGTCAATGGAAAGGGAAATAGGGTTGGGTCTAAGATACTTCAAAATTTCCAGCTGCCATGAAGTCCCATAAAATGTATATGTATACTAATTCGACACTGGAAGGTTTCCTGTGACACTGGCTTGACATGGTCGTTCAACAAATTATTTCAATTTGTCTGGATTCATCAGCATTTTAATAATGTGCAATCCATAAGAGGATTATAAAAAAACCAAGTATGCTGGACTTTTAACCTCTACCAGATTGATCAGTCCTAAATCAATCCTGTGTTTTTGAAGTCATCAGCAGCTTTATAGGATATAAATGGACATAAATTGCCCAACAGTCAGTGAGCTGGGGATGCACATAAATGTACCTTCAGTCGTGTAAGGGTTAACATGGTTAATAGCTATTTGCAGATTGAATATGACTTTTTCATTCTTTCGCTATGTTGACCTTCAAAGAATATGTGAATGGCTAGTGTAATTTGTATATGGTATACGGCATAAAATCATTGTTACAATGACAGGCATTCAGATTCATTAAGCGTCTTAACTTGTGCCAATAAGCCAGTGAAAGGACTTGTCTGGAGACTTCATTCTTGAAGAAAGAAAGTTTGAGGTGTGCTGAAGATCTGTTTGAGAGTTCTTGTGATCAATAAAAGATGAGTAGGAGATGAGGAGGTAATCTTCAGCAGTGCTTGATGATGAAAGAGAGTAGACTACTCATGATTCCGAACATGACTGCATCACAAAGAATTTGCAAAGAAAGTACATCTCACTTATAGTCTGCGTCCCATTAAGTAGAGTAATGATCTTTTTTTTTTATCTTAGTAGCACTTTACTCAATGCCTTCATCTTTACTTATATATACAGTGCAGAAGCCTTTCCTTTTCTCAATATGTCTAGTTTGCTCCCAACAGAAGCTGTACATGTCAAAAGCAGCATCTTGCTTTATATTAAGAGTCTTCAAAGTCTGAAGAAGTTTAGGACTGTTCAATTAGTGAAACAAAAAGAAAAGGGCAGATAGTTAATGAAGGACTTTATCTAGATCTATTTTTTAAAGGCTATATAGCATTTAGAATTTCAGGTTCACAACTTCTTCCCTGGTTTATGTCAATTTTCATTTGTTGTCTTGATGGATACATGTTTTAAGAATGGTTCTCACACCAAATGCTGACCAAAATAATAAAAAATTGCCATTATCTCAAGGTTCAAAATGGTCAACTTCTTCATTCAAAATGGCTAAGTGACCGTGTTTTACTAAATATTCTAAGTAAATATTTGATGATCTCCATAATCCATATCCTTCCTGTATCAGGGAAGTCTATGCAGTCTTTCTCACAGACAAAGATGAAGGTTTGCGATGGTGATAATGTTATGGCAGAAACATTTTGAGTTCATTGTTATATTCCTCTGATAAACTGCAACAATCAGCCATGAATCAGAACACACCAAATTTGTGTGATTATCCATCAGTTGTTGTAAACAGCTAGTACGTCCTCATTTCCCATTTCCCATTGACATTTCTATGAAACAAAAAAAAAAGTTTAATTGCTCAAGATGAAGCTGGAAAAAGGTCATACTCAATGTCATAGTCATACAGTCTCACACGCATTTACCTCATAAAAAGATCACAACATTCATGCAATAAGCAACATACACCATGAACTTAATGGGGATATGAAAAAAAGTGGAATTATTTTTGAAAAATATTGTTTATCATAACATTTGGTATGATTCCTTGGGGTCACTGATCAAATTTTCAAAGCAGGCAGGTTGTCGTATTCAAAGCACACATGTTTTCGGATAAAAGACCCGATAATTTTTGATAACCAACAAAGATGGACAACACAGAATAAGAAACGTGAAATTTAGCACCCTCAACAAAATGGACAGCACGGATTAGAGTGTGAAAATCAGCAACACCAAAGTGTGAGCCTTTACAATATTAAGAGTCACAGCGATGTTTACCTGGACGTGTCAAGATACTTTTCTGAATAAACCATCTAAGGGAATATAATTCCAAGGAGATGCTCACTGAATTTCTTCATGTAAAAAATAGGAGAACTGTGACAATATGTTTATACTCTTTCTATCTCTCAGATCTTGTTCAAGTGTCACCTGTTACTTTCTGGAGAGAGACATAAGCCTCCAAATTACAATATTAGGAGTTTTGAAAGAATCTAAATTGCAAGATGAATAAATAATAAAAAACATAAAGTCAAGGAGGTCGTTACTACATTATTTTGAGTCCTAGATAGCGAACGGTGACAACATTCTATCTTTCAAATCTAGTCAAAGTGACTGCTGTGGCCTTCAGGAGAGAGCCCTGAGTTTCCCAATTACAAGATATATTAGTAATTTGAAAGGATCAAAATTGCAAGTTTATACAAAATTGACAGCTGAGCTGATAAAGCACTTTGATGACCTTTAATCATCTGTAAGATAATTAAGTTTTTATCGTATTAATCAATTTCGAGTATATCTTCATGCAAGTTAGTGTATCCAAGTAGGAAGATTTTTTAAAAGTTATTCTGAATAATTAAGGACAGCAAGCAACATTGTTGCTTTTGTTCTGTGAGTACCTGGGTCATTCCATACGAAATCAACCAATGGTTCCAGCATGACCACCTACGATTTTTTTAAAACTTTCTGAGTTTCAAAAACATAATTAGGAAAGAGCAAATCCAAATTTACAGGGCGATAGCGCAATTATTTTTAGAGTTATGATAAAAATAAGTTTGAAAAATTGGAAAAAATACTGAAAAACGTCCATTTGTAAAATTGTCATTACACTTCAAATTTTGACCCGAACTGTTTGATTTTTTCATACAATGCCAGTGACACCCTAAACTAATAAATAGAAGCAGTAAAGTGGTTTTCCACACAAATGCCGGTCAAACAGAAATTTTCAAAGTTGACTGATTTATCACACTAAAATCCAATATTCATGAATTTTTTTGCCTACCTTAAACACATCCCAAAATCTTCATATTTCACATGGTAGTTCTTTGCCATATAGTGCATGAGTAAAATAAATATCATTGTCCAAAAACCGCTGGTTATTAATATATTGTACTCTGAAATTTAGAATTTCACAAAATAACCCATTTTCAAGCCACAAAATGGCCATGTGGCGTAGGTGATATGATAAAAACAAATACCCAGCATGAAATAACTTGGGAAGAGCTTTAAAATGATGTATAGAAATGTGTGTGTATTTGAGTTCTTCATACTGAATATCCACACTCAAGTTGAGTAATTTTCAATATGACCAAAATTTTTAAAAATATACGGCTTGAGTATTTTATCACATTACATACTGTACTTGTTATATTAATCATTCTCAATGAGTTCTACTATTCTGGATGACAATTTTCAGAAATAAATGAAGTAAATTGTCAACAAATCAATGTTCTTATAAGGTTTCATTGGGCCTAAATCATAAAAGATAAATTCATCGTTTAGCAGAGATCATATATTGATGAAAGGCGTGTGACAATCGTATTCATCTCATGTAAATGAGACTTTATCCATTGGCTACTGCAATTATATATTTAGCAGCAAGAAAACCACATGATACTTTACAGGGAAAGTATGTCAAATTTATGTACTCATTTTTTAATCATATTTCAAATGGATTACACTTCATCTCAGAATTTTTCAGGAGGCTTAAAAATAGTTTGCTCAAAGTGCTGTCATGCAGAGTTGCACACCAAAACATCTTGATAGGAAAACCAAAACCTGGCATAAATTATGTTGTTAAGATAATGATTTGTATCTTGGTAATTTGATAGACATCTCATGGCACTGTGTGGATGTTTTCTGATGTCAAAAGATCCAGACATCAATGTTGGGTGCCTGTTGACCGTATATATACATGTAGTAACTGTTGAAATCAGTGATTGATCATGAGCTGCCGGCAAAAATACAATTTTAGCAAATTAAAAACAGTTTCATATGTAATATGTTTGATAGCTTCCCCACTGCAGCCCTCATTATCCTATATTAAGTTGATAGTGCTTCAAATTGGGCACCTATTATTATTCAATTTTTATCATTGTGTGATGATTGAAGTACTGAGAAAAAGTTGGGAAAAATTTTGGCTTCATCCCAGTGAATAACTAGTTAAAAAGTTCAGATAGTGTAATTTTACACAGCAAATTCTTACTATTAAATTTAGTACATGGCAGGAAGTGATATTTGTCTTATTGCATGACTACTGCAATCTATTCAAACTATTTTTTCTCCATTTACAAATAAATGAAAAATTATCAAAGTTGAAAAAACACTAAACTTGGATGCTCGTCTTCAGAATGAAGGACTCAAATACACACGTATTTCTATATATCATTTTAAAGGTCATTCCAAGTTCTTTTATGCCATGTAGTTGTCTTTTCTGTATCACCTACGCCACATGGCCGTTTTTTTGCTTGAAAATGTGTTGTTTTGTGAAATTCATAAATTAAGCAGACTGTATTTCAATAACTGCTGGTTTTGGAACATTAATACTTATTGTACGTATGCTCTATGTAGCAAAGTAATACCATAAAAAGTATGAAAGTTTTGGGACGTATTTAAGGTTACCAAAAAAAATCATGAAAATTGGATTTTAGTGTGATAAATCAGTCAACTTCCAAAATTTCTGTGGGACAAGCAATTTTATGGAAAGCCATTTCTCTGCTTCTGTTTATAACGTTTGGGTATCTTATGCATTGCAAAAAAATATCAAAAGGTTTAGGGCAATATTGAAAGTTTGATAGCCATTTTAAAAATTGACAATTTTTGACATTTTTTTCATATTTTCACAATTCATTTGATCATAACTCCTAAAATATTTGAGTTATCGTCCTGCAATTTTGGATTTGCTCTTTCCTGATAATGTTCTTGAAACGTAGAAAGTTTGAATGGAATCAAAGACGGTCATGCTGGAGATTTTCGGAAATTTGGTTGATTTGGTGTGGAATGACCCACCTGTCATAAATCCATGGCTTATTTAGTGCATTTTTAAAAATGATTATTTCATTGAGAAAGAATCATCCCGCAACAAAGAATTTTTACAGTATGAACACGATATACAAGACCATTCGAAAATGAGAAAAAGATTTGGTGAACATCTGTTCCATCATTCAGAGTAACTTTAATGCCTATTTGCAGATAGAATATGACTTTTTCATACTTTTGTTATGTTGACCAGTCAAAGAGCAATATATGCCAATAGCTTGCCTTATTTTTATTCGATACACAGCATACAACCAGGGGCATTCACATTCATTAAGCATCTTTACATGTGACAATGAGCCAGTGAAAGGCATTTGAACAGAAAGTTTGAGATGTACCGGAGATCTGTTTGAAAGTCTTTATTATCAGCAAAAGATGAGTAGGAGATGAGAAGGTAATTGACATCTTCAGCAGTGCTTGATGATGAAAGACAGTAGACTACTCATGATTCCAAACATGAATACATCACAAAGATTTTGCAAAGAAAGTACATCGCATTTATAGTCTGTGTCCCATTAAGTAGACTAATGATCTTTATTTTTTATCTTAGTGGCACTTTATTTAATGCTTTCATCTTTACTTGTACTATATACAGTGTAAAAGTCTATCCTTCTCTCATTATTTCTAGTTTGCTTCCACCAGAATTTTCACATGTTAAAAGCAGCAATTTTACATTCTTATCAAAAGTCTTCAAAGTTTGAAGAAGTTTAGGACTGTTCAATTAATCTTAAAAACAGAATAGGACAGATAGTTAATAAGGACTTCATCTTTATGTTTTTTTAAAGGCCATAGCATTGAGAATTTCAGGCTCACAACTTTTTCTCTGGTTTAGGTCAATTTTCATTTCTTGTCAGATGGATACATGTTTTAAGAATGGTGCGCACACTTAATACTGCTCGAAATAATAAAAAATAGGCAAAATATCTCATGGTTCAAAATGGACAAATGTTTCATTCAAAATGGCTGAGTGACAATGTTTTCTGAAGGAGGATTCTGTGTAAGCATGAAAGGGAAGTGACTCGTTTTCTGTGTAAATAATTGATGATCTCCATAATCCACATCTTTCCTGCATTAGGGAAGCCTATGCAGTCTTTCTCGAAGACTAATTAGATGAAGATTTGCAAAGGCGATAATGTTGCGGCAGAAACATTTTGAGTTCATTTGTGATATTCCACTGATAAACTGCAACAATCGGCCATCATGGGTCAGTACACACCAGATTTGTGTGATTATCCATATCTGTTTTAATCGGCCTTGTATCCCTATATGAAATGTTCTCAATGACATATGCACATACACAATTTTTTTTCAAGAGAAATGATATATGGAACTGATTAAGAAAAAAGGCATTTTAAGGAAAAATAAAGTTAATACTAATCAAGAAGTTGATGGTATATTGAATATTGCAAAGAAAAATATGTTAACCTTCCGTTCTTTATATCACAGAGAGAGAGAGGACACATTCAGCAATCTGTAGCAAAAAAAAAATCATTATGGCTGAAAAATGACCATTTTACACAGCCTATAAAGAAGGGAAAAAATTCAAGGTGACAAACTCTTTTCAGACATCTCAATTGTTTAGTAAATGGTATCATATTTATCTGTCTTTCTCAGGTTAATCATAAAATACAATAGAAATGTCATTGACATAATGATATATTTGTTTAGAGTTTGTGCAAAAGAGCTGGCACAACAGCAATTTTATTTCATCATAACACAAAGGCTCCGTAACTGGTTACAGAACATACAGATGGGAATAGGCCTACAACCTGACCAATATTTGGCACACTTCTAAATTATTAAGATGATTCTAGATAGTTTATCTGCTTCTGTCAAACGAACACCAAACAACAAAAATTGCATTGTCTTCAAGAAATGTTTGTTCATCAACGGTTTATGATATGTTGTCTTTTGATCTCAAAACAAGCAAGTTCACACCACAACAGATCAATTTTTTTGTCACAAAATAGCAACAAATTTAAGAAACATGGCCTTTGAACTGAGTATTCTCGTTGTTCTTTTTGAATGTGCATGAAATAGATAGAAAAACTATGTTGAAGTTTGCAATACACGAAATCACTATAAAACAGTGGGGTATGTCGCAAGAAGGAAGGAGAGTTGTAATTAATATAAATTTTGAATGAGCTCCCGATTTCCCTTTGAAGCAAAAAACCATTTAATTGAGTTGAAGCTTCAAAAAGATCACACTCAACCTCATGGCGATGCAGCTAAAATTGCATTTACTTCATAAAAAGATCACAACAATCATGAGATAAGGGACAGACTCCATGAACTTAATGGGGATATGAAAAAAATAGTGGAATCATTTCTGAAAAATATTGTAATAACAACATTTGGAGTGAGTCCGTGGGGTCATTGAATATAAATTTTTCACAGCATTCAGGTTGTTGCATTCAAAGCACACAGGTTGTCGGATAAAAGACCCGATAATTTTTGATAACCAACAAAGATGGACAACACAGAATAAGAAACGTGAAATTTGGCATCACCAACAAAATGGACGACACGGAATAGGGTATGTAATTCAGCACAACCAACACTATGTAAGCTTTTACATTATTAAGAGCCATAGCAATGCTTACCTTGGTGTGTCAAGACCCTTGTCTGAATGAACCAAAAAGGAACATAAATAATGCAAAGAAGATCATAACTATATTTGTTGCATGTAAGAGATAGGAGAAATGTGAAAAAATTTTGATATTCTTGATCTCTTAGATCTTGTCAAAGTGACACCTGTGACCTTGAGGAGAGAGACTCAAGCCTCCGAATTACAATATCAGTGATTTTTTGAAAGGATCTAAATTGTAAGCTGAATAAACCATAGAGAGCATAATGCCAAGGAGTTCTTTTTACAAAATTCTTTTCTGTCAAAAGTAGGAATACTGTTACAACATTTCAATTTTCTTTCAATCTCTCTGATCTTGTCGAAGTGATGCCTGTAGCCTTCAGGAGAGACAGCTGAGTCTCCCAACTACAATGTTATCAATTTTGAAAGGATCTAAATGGCAAGCTGATACAAAATTGTAGAATATTAATGATAAAGCACTTTATTGACCTTTAATTCTGTGTAATATGATTTTGTGTCTATCTCATTAATAAAAGCATCACTTCAAACTATCCCTTGTGACAAGGTAGTGTATCAAAATAGGAAGGTCTTGCAGGAACATTGAATCTTCTGTTTGCTCTAAATTTCTTTTTATCTTAACATCAGCTGCTGCTCACGCTTATTCAAAGACATGAATGTTTAGCAGTTTATTCTGAATTAGTTATTATGTCTTCAGATCATCTTGCCTTTCAGTACACTTAAATTACAAAGCAATCAAGGAGAAATTGGTTTACTCCATAAAGGAAAGTTACTTATTTTGCCACCTTCGGTTTTTAAGCCTTTCGCATACTAGAAATATCGAGAAATGATTCTTCCTATTTAAATATTTTGATCCAGCATTAAAGACAAATTTCTTGGTGTAGCACAAAAAATAAGATAAATCTAATGTAATCACATTGCATGGGGGAAGTTATAAAGTTGTGCATGCCAAATTTATTAGCTGTCTTTAAAAGGAACTTTCATCCTACAAGGTATGCCATGGCATCATTTGTGGCCGGCAAAATCTTGACCAGAGATGCTCTTTCGCCGAGTGCTTAATCATGCCTAACACATACGCAGGCTATAACATAGATATGAAAAATATATAAAATCTGTATCAAGTAATTGTGGCATACCACATGACAGATCTACTCCAAAATCTAAACCAGTTCTTTGTTTTGTTGCTTAGAGAAAGCCTTCAAGGTTTCGTAAGAAAGCATAGAGTGGTTTTTCCTCAATCTTATTTACAGACAAACAGACAGAACCTAGACAGAAGGACAAACGTTCATGGACAAAAACAAAAGGCCCTGTCAGTGGCAGGCCTGATGACCAGCAAGGAAATGGTTTTAAGATTGAATTAATGTCGTAGAGAAGGTTTATGGTTTTATATGCAGTGCAGAGAGGCAGGCTGCAATAGTTTTGTGTCATAGAGCTGATAGATGGATTTGTCAATAAGATTACACCTTTAATGCAATTAAAAGATTTCAACCAATTGTCTTTTAACATAATCAGAAGATCAAATTGAGTGTCGATCAATTTTAGTGATTGTGTAGGTAGCTTATCAAATCAATCCAGTCTAATAATTTGAGAATGCAATATGAATGCTAAACCCCAAAGTTAATTTTGAAATTAGGACAACCAATGTTGTATTCTTTGCTTATTTGTCAAAACAGCCAAAATAACGAAGATGACAATGTGTTACAAAAGAACAGGGTAAGGCCAGGTCTCAACTTTCGTATCCCTAGGTCCATTAGCACTACAAAGGGAGGGCAAGTAATCATCTCAGCTTTCAGCAGAAACACCAAATACAGTGCCGCCTGTAAGTAAGTGAAACGCATGACATTGTGCCATTGCATCAATGCTAAACATCCTCAGCCAAACTGCTTGTGGAGGCATGAATTCTCATCGGATGAAAGGGAAACAAAGTGGGTCATAAAGGCCGATGTGTGAGTCAAGTGGGATAAAAATAGCAGCCCATTTTCTTCGCTGTAGTCGGAGTTAGGTATGGGTCAAAGTCTTTGATAAGTAAGTGAACCACCCTTCCCTATGTTTTAACATTGGGCCTGCGTTTCACTTACTTACCAAAGACTTTGACCCATACCTAACTCCAACTACAGCAAAGAAAATTGGCTGCTATTTTTATCCCAAATGCCTCACATATCGGCCTTTATGACCCAAAATGTTTTCCTCTCATCGGATGAAAATTCTTTCTTCCAGAAGCATTTTGGTCTGTTTAACATTGATGCAAATGATGTTTAACATTGATGCAATGGCACAATATCATGCGTTTCACTTACTTACAGGCGGCACTGTAAGACCTTGGTCAAGGGCGATGGCTTTCTTAGCCAGCAACAATGATGTGATTGGTGAAGTCTAGATATGTTTGGACTTTTAGTTAATTCACCTGTCCTATCTAATTACATTCCCAACCTTTGAAATTGATTTTTTTGTGTCTGACGAGCATAAATACAAGGGGTGAAAGTAATCACTTCGCCACCTGGCTGCCTTTTAAGGCTAGGTACCTCAACATGAGAGTCCGTGGTCAACATGCAAATTTAAATAATTTAGTAATGTTTGTTATAAAAAAGAAAGAAGCGTGATCACTAATGTATAAATATAACTACAAAATGAGGGTTAATAATGTATAGTTTTGAAATGCAAGAGAAAAACAATAAATAAAATAATACTTTCAACTACTAAGTCATGCTTATGTAAACAGTTGCTTTATAGCAAATGGACTCCAAGTATGTATTAATTCACATGATATTATGTGTGTGAATGATATATGTACATTGATGTACTTCCATAGCAGAATATTTACCCAGTTTTGAAACTAACAAACTTGCCTACTTTGTTTCGGGGTTGGGGGAATTTTATCACACACGGTAAAAATGGGGTTAGTTTGCATCAACACTTTGGTAAGTAGAAAATATTTCCAAGAACATGGCGTAAAAACTCTGTGATGAGAGCTCCGTCCATAACTTCTACGGTGTGGTTTTGTGAAATTAAAAAGATTTGCATATCCTATTATGAATTGCAGATTATTGAAATGCTGATGAATCAAAATAAATTTAAAAAAGATTTGTTGAATGACCAAATCAAGGTTGTGTCACTGGAACCTGTCTAATTAGTGCACATAGACATTTTATGAGGCCTCATGGCAGCTGGAAATTTTGAAATGTCTCAGACCCTACCCTATTTCCCTATCCATTGACAGCTGAATTCTGAAACTAATATATAATGGATTGCCTCTGGGATCAACAAGTCTTACATGATTTCTGTGTGTAACTTTGACCCTGCCCTTTGACCCTGCCGTTCTCCCATGCCTTATGTTTTTAGTGTTGGCATCCATCGTCATTAGAAGAACATGTCAATGATGCTAATGTGTATTTGCAGATTGAATATGACCACTTCTTTCTTTTGTTATGTTGACCAATGGCTTGTCTAATTTTTATCTATTATATAGTATACAACCAGAGGGATTCACATTCATCAAGCATCTTAACACGTGACAATAAGCCAGTGAAAGGACTTGTCTGGAGACTTCATTCTTGAAGAAAGAAAGTTTGAGGTGTGCTGAAGATCTGTTTGAGAGTTCTTGTGATCAATAAAAGATGAGTAGGAGATGAGGAGGTAATCTTCAGCAGTGCTTGATGATGAAAGACAGCAGACTACACGTGATTCCGAACATGACTGCATCACAAAGAATTTGCAAAGAAAGTACATCTCATTTATAGTCTGCATCTCATTAAGTGGAGTAATGATCTTTTGTTTATCTGAGTAGCACTTTACTTAATGCCTTCATCTTTACTTATATATACAGTGCAGAAGCCTTTCCTTTTCTCAATATGTCTAGTTTGCTCCCAACAGAAGCTGTACATGTCAAAAGCAGCATCGTGCTTTATATTAAGAGTCTTCAAAGTCTGAAGAAGTTTAGGACTGTTCAATTAGTGAAACAAAAAGAAAAGGGCAGATAGTTAATGAAGGACTTTATCTAGATCTATTTTTTATAGGCTATATAGCATTTAGAATTTCAGGTTCACAACTTCTTCCATGGTTTAGGACAATTTTCATTTGTTGTCTTGATGGATATAAGTTTAAGCATGCTGTCCGAAATAATAAGAAATAGCATTGTTCAAAATGGTCACGCGATTTATTCGAAATGTGACAGGGTATTCTAAGGGAGGATTCTGTGTGAGTCTGAAAGGGAAGTGACTAAATATTTGATTATCTCCATAATCCATATCCTTCCTCCATTAGGGGAGCCTACGGTATGCTGTATGCTGTCTTTCTCACAGACTAAGACGAAGGTTTGCGATGGTGATAATGTTGCAGCAGAAACATTTAAGTTCATTTGTAATATTCCTCTGATAAACTGCAACACAGAGCGTGAGTAAGAACACACCATATCAGTTTTAAACAGCCTTTCATTCCTATATAAAAGGTTCTCAATGACATATGAACATACACAATTTATTTTCAAGAGAAATGATATCTGGAGCTGATGCAAGAAAAAAGACATTTTCTTGAAAAATAGAAATTAATGCCAATCAAAGAGCTGATGGTGTAACGCTTATTGCAAAGAAAAAACAATGTTAACTTTCCGTTGTTTATGTCACATAGAGATAAAGGACACATTCGACAATCATTTTCCAGTGGCAAAAAAAACTCAAATGGCAGAATAATGACCATTAGTTTTTACACAGCCTAAAAAGAAGGGAAATTCATGATTACAAACTCTTTCAAATTTTATTTCACTATAACACAAGGGCTCCATAACTTGTTACAGAACATACAGATGGGAATACAACCTGACCAATAGTTTGTATGCTTCTTAATTATTAAGATGATTGTAGATAGTTTATATACTTCTTTAAACTGAATACCAAACAATAATTAAAAATGACATTGTCTTCATGAAAATTTTTATTCGTCAACATTATATGATCTGTTGTCCTTTGATCTCAAAACAAGTTCACACTACAAGAGGAAGAGTTTGATTTTTTAAAGCTACAGATGGAACATACATGGCCTTTGTACTAAGTATTCTCAGTGTTCTTTTTGAATGTGCATCGTAATAGACGGAAAAACTATGTTAAAGTTTCCCACAAACGCAATCAAAATGAAACAGTGGTGTATGTGGCTAAGAGGAAAGTGATTTGTTATTGGCATAAATTTTGAATGAGCTCCATAAGTCCCCATTTCCCTTTGACATTTTCTACGAAACCTTATAATTGAGTTAAAGCTGGAAAATTTCATACTCAACCTCATGGTGATACAGTTAAACATTACATTTACTTTATAAAAAGATCACAACAATCATGAGATATGGATGTAAAAACAACAAGTGGAATTATTTTTGAAAATATTGTGAATAATATTTGACGCGATTCCTTGGACACACTGACTATCAATTTTTTAATGCATGTAGGTTGTTGCATTCAAACACACAGGTTGTCAGATAAAAGACCCCTTAATTTTTGACAACCATCAAAGATGGACAACACAGAATAAGAAATGTGAAATCTAGCACCACAAACAAAATGGCAGCACGAAATAGGATGTGAAATTTGGCACCTCCAATGTGTGAGCCTTTACAATATTGAGAGCAACAGCAATGTTTACCTGGATGTGTCACGATCTTTGTCTGAATGAACCAAAAAGAACATGAGGCCAAGAAGATCTTTACTACATTCTTGCATAGGAGAACTGACAATAAACTACTGCTCATAGATATGGAATAATTTTTTGGAAAAAAAGTGTCAAATAAATGAAAATTTCAGAGTGTTCATGTAAAGAAGTCTATTGTAAAGGTCAATACTCTTTGAAAGCCTAACTACATTTTTTTGCAATAATTTTTAATTTTTGGTTTAATGCACATCACTGTAAAAAAAAACCTGGATTTCCATGTTTCGTGCTGCTGAAACTTTTCCTGGGGTTAAAGCTGTAGCATGCTTTTTAAACTACATCATCGATGCATGTTCTTCCCTGTAGTGGTCATCGGAAGTAGCTTCCATTGAATCAGACCGTCTTGCGCTCCAGCAGAAGTTGCTAAAGTTGAAAATTTCAATGGAGAATGTTGAAGTATTCCATATTTATGAGCAACAGTGTATTTTGATATTCTTGATCTCTCAGATCTTGTCGAAGTGATCCATATGGCCTTGGAGAGAGAGACCGGAGCCTCACAATTGCAATACTATCAGTTTCGAAAGGATCTAGATTGCAAGCTTACACAAAACTGACAAAATTGACAGCTGATAAAACACCTTAATGATCTTTGAATCTGTGTAAGATAACTTTGTTCTATCTTATTAATTAACTTAAGAGTATTTCTTCCTACAAGTTAGTGTGTCCAAAAAGGAAGATTTATTTTTTCAGTTATTTCGATCATATCTCCGAAAGTTCCTTTATGATATCAGTCTTGCGATATCTTCAAGCAGGACATGATCATATCTCAGAAGGAATCTATTTTAAGTTCTCTTAACAGTTTGTCACAAGGGTTAATGTCTGAGATGTTTCAACCGTTCAATAAACTTACCCACTGGTCAGCCTGTGGTGTTAGTAGTTAAAAAATTCACATGGACACCACAAAGATAAATTAGGCATAAACATGCACAGTTAAAGCAAATTAAGTGTTCCAACTGTAGAGATGTGCATCTTTTAAATACCATGAATTTGTGTATCTCTACCATGAATTTGGATGTTGAGTCAATTATTTAAATAAGCAAATTCAATACTTTGATTCAACATCAAATACCTTACTTATCTTCTTCTGCTCTTCCGCGTTCTGAACACAACACTCAAAATATCTTCTGCTTGAACAAGACTTGAAGTCAATCATTTCGACCATATCTCTTAAATGTTCATGATATCAATCAGGGCAGGTCTACAGGCAAAATCAAGACCATCTCTGTGAATCTAATATTATTCCACTTTCTCTTTTTTGAGTATTTCACATGGGTAAGTGTCGATCAGTTCTAAAATGGTCAGTGAACTTGCAAATGGCCACTCTGTGTTCCTTTTGAGTTTTCAGTGAAAATATATTTGAAGTGACAGTTTGTATGAGAGATTTGATGTGCTTCAATCATTAATCTTCCTTTTTGTGGTACAAAACCACAATCAATTGTGAAGTGCTGGACACCTTTCCATGTCATACATTGTATTTATAATTTAGTTTAGTTTAGTTTAGTTTAGTTTATTGATCAACACCCTATAAGACTCCAGAGAATGCACCTGGTGTTATTGTTCAGTTTAAAATTTTAGAATATAAATGATGAACCCTTGTTAAGGACCTGAGAGATTAAGGGGTGAAAATAAAATGGCCGAAAGACTGAATTAATGTGTCGGAGATGGATTCCTTGCACAACAAGATTCAGGCTGGCAGGCTGCAGTTGGTTTAGTGTCATGTGAGCAGAGCTGACAGATTGATAACACCCTTAATGTAATGACAAGATTTCAACTAATTGATCGTCTTTAATAGGGCAATTGAGTGTCAATCAATTAGTGATTGCGTAAGTGCCTTATCCAATTTATCCTGTCAAATACTTTGCAAATCCGATAATTCTTTTAGTGTATCTTCATTTTGATGTATTCTTGCTTATTCAAATTATAGCCAAAACTGCTCCAATGATAAACATGACAATGTCTTATAATATAAAAGAAAAGGGCAAGGCCGGGTCTTCTTGCTTTTCTTTACACTAGGTCCATTAGCACTACACTGTGAGGCTTGGTAATCATCCCAGCTTTAAGTTGAAACTCTGGGTAAGACCTTATGACTAGGATTATGGCTTGTCTGAGCCAACAACAATGTTGTGATTGCTGCAGCCTAAATAGGTTTGAACTCTTAGTTTACCCAACACGATCGATCTAATTTCAATCCCGACCTTCAAAGTTAATTCGTATGCACCTACAGTCACTAATGCAAGGGACTGCAAAGTCTCATCTGAACGACATCCAGTTTGCAGAACTTTATACTTCTACCTTCAAAAGTTTAATTTTGAATCCATCTCAAATTCTCAAGTGTAAAATTTAACAAATTGCATCATTTATTCAAAAGTACAAACTCAATATGGGTTGGAGCATTGGAGAATTCTGCTCAAAACTGCTTCTAATGACTCGACGAACGACTACATTAAAAACATAAGTCTTAGCTGAACTGCAGGGTCAAAGTTACTCACAGAAAACGTATAAGACTTATTGACCCAAGTGGCAAACCCATTAGTTCCGGAGCATAGCTGTCAATGGGGAGGGAAATAGGGTCAGGTCGAAGATACTTCAAAATTGCTGGCTGCCAAAAGGTCACATAAAATGTATATGTGTGCTTATCCTATACTGAAACGCTTCCTGTGGAACTTATTGAATTTCCACTCCGTCAGAGATTACTTTTTTTAGCCTCTTATATTCAGAAACACATCCTGTCAATAAGGTATAGACTTCTTGCTTTTTAACCCTTTTAAAGTCTGGTGTAAGTGGCAAATTCCCCGCCTGGTGCCAGCCAAATGTAAAATTATCTAATATTCTTTGGTCCAATAAATTGAATTGAATTGAATTGAACTTTAAACAAACCAATTCAAACAATTTGAAACACTGTAGAAACAATTTATTCCTGAGAAACTGGACTATACAAAACCAGTTTCAAAGCTGAGCATTTCTAATAGAACAGTCCATGTTTAACAGTTCTGAAACACTGAGTTTGCCATACACTTGTTATTTTATTGATAAACAAATTAAACATGTAGTCCGATATGGCTGCAGAACTTCAGGTGTCACTCGCCTCATCTCTTATGGCATCCTCCCCACGCAAGCCCTGCTAAAATGGACAGGGCTTTCTGCTATTTCCAACCTCTTCTGTGATTGGCTGCTTATTTAAGCATTTTGCAGGCAGATTTAGTCCGATTATGGACACTTAGAGGATTACTGGCAACTAAGAAAAACAGTGTAAAACAAGCAAACTTTCAAACAGTTTCATTTCAGAACTGTGAAAATACATAATTCAATGGAATTTTCGGAACTGTGATAGCACCTTTCAACAATACACAATTTCTCCATTTGTAACTGTGTGAAACAGAAGCAACAATTTCAAACTGTGATGTAGCAGTCCCAGATTGGCTGAGTCAAAACTGAGTCAGTTAATTAAGTATTCATGAATTAGCAAAGGTTATGGGCCATTTTGTCATGGTATGACTTGGGATGATGCTCTTATGGGTATATACTTTGCATGTGACATGTGACTCAAGAACTTTCAGACAACAACAAAAAATTAATTTAATACATTACTCCTATAAGTCCCTTCAAACTTTCTGTGTCTTTTGTCTCTTGAATCTCTAATTCTTGAGATCCTTTTCCATCTGAAAAGTGCCTGTTGGCTTAGAGAAAATGGCATGACAATTTCCCAAAGGTGCCTTTAGCAATCCCATGGCTCACCCGGCTGTCTTTGAAGTGACAGAGGATTGAGGTGGTCAGAATATTGACCAGTGTTAAGGCTAGTGGTTAGTTGTGCATGCCAGGCATGATAGAAGTTTGCGAAAGTATAAGATATAAACTTGTTAAAGGACCAGGATATTTTCAATGAACATCATTAATCTGAAATTATTTTGATATCATATTTACAGCTTTATTCCTTGTGCTCCCAGAATACTTAAAAAAACACAGGATATCAGATTGAATACCCAGGACTTCTTAATAACTGAAGGTTGCTCAACTCATGAGAGAGGATACATGTATGTGATTTATCAACCAAGGATTTAGCCCAACATCAAAGGATATATATATTCTGATAACAGTCACTGATATGCATGACCTCTGACCTTGAATGTCTTTTGCAATTATGTATGATTTCATTTAGTGTACTTACGGTGCTAAAACCATAAATTCAAACTACACAGTTTCTTATCGGTTTCTTGCCCACCAGTCAAATTTAAATAAATTTAAGAAAGTTAGTAAATTTTGCACAGACAGATTTTGATCCTTTGATACCGCATCAAGGACTTTACAAGTTTTTTTTTCTTCCTATAGCTCTTAATAGAGGAATTTGTAAGTACACATTATGAAGTAGACACGTGTCTGTAGACAAAAGTAAATTCTTTGGTAGTCTTTCAGATGCTGATTTGATTTGACAGTTTGAACAGGAAGTCAGTCAGGGAGGTTCTTTGAAGATTTAATTCAACATGTCTGCAGAGAAATCTCTACATTGCATGTGGCTCAGACTATTAGATGTTTCCAAAGTTCTAGATCCATTGCATTATGGTGCATGAGTACTTTCAAATGATCTGTTTCTTCTTCTGAAAGGCGACATATTGAACAGAAAATGGCATGGCAACTTCTCAAAGGCGCCTTTTTGGACAAACAGGGCAAAGTAATGTATCGTAGCTGAAAGTTAGAAGAAATCAAGTTGTCAGCAAAATGTCCATTGGTCACATCTGCAAGCCTTTGATGAAAAAGTACTCAAACAGATAATATCATACACTTGGCAGCAACATTATTCCACCCTCTTGACGTTTTACATAGACTCTTGCCTTTAATCCTTTTATTTTTTTCTGATTTGCTCTATAAATCAAATCCAATTCACCCAGAGAATCTACCCAAGACGATTCCCTCATAGAACGAATATTATCATAGATCTGCGTCACGAGCGTCTCAACCAATCAGCGTGCAGTATTTCTCTTCACTTCGAAAGTTTACCGGCAATTTGCGAAACAACTATTCATTCCTCAGAGACGTATGGCATATAATTTTAAAGGTCTCAGAGAGACCTATCTACTAATATAAGAATCACATTCAAAACCCTCACGGGAAAGTGCGAAACAGCGAAATCAGCCTAATTTGCATAACATGATTGAAGGTCTGTTCATTGGTCACCTTTGGGGGTGTGTCTGATGCATTCACTGAAGGCTTTGCTGAAGTGATCCAATTGAAACATCAATTAAATCAAGTTGTCAATGATCTTCCCATTGGTCACATCTGCAGGCCTCTTATGAAAGAGCATTCAAATGAATAATCCTTATGTACAAATGCTAGTTTTCCCCAAATTGTGTTTTTCCATCTAAATTTGCATTTATTCGTGGGTCTTGGATTTTTACTTCACAGCAAATCTACCACCAGCAGCTCTTTTGTAAAAAAGGTTCTTCAGCTTTAGAATTAACACATCGGATAACACTGTGCAAGGACCACATTGCATAAGCAGTTCATGGTAAACCTTTCTCTTCACAAAAATAACAGACTCGTTTTACCAAGTGGCGGACTGGCCTACGTGGCAAAGTGGCAGTTGCCACGGGCCCATCCATTCGAGGGGGCCCATTCTAGATGTCAGAAAATTGAAAAAAAAGGTGATAAGTAAAACTTTGCCATCAAGTTTATAATTTTGTGATAAAACAAAATTAACTGAATAAGGCACCTCCCACAAAGGGCCAATACTGATAACACTTTACCAAAATATACAGACTGAACCAGTGCGGGATCCCGCTGCCACCCTGCAGTGACTATTTATATTCCCGCCCCTCCCGTCCCGCAGGAATTTTGTTTGCGGGATCCAGCGGTATGCGGGATCCCACATCCCGTGCGGGACGCGACATCCCGCGCAGGGCTCTAATATATATGCTATAATGTTTTGCTTTTGTTGGAAATTCAGTGGCCCCTTGCTTATTTCGCCACAGAGCCCAAAAAGTCCGCCCCTGTACTGGAACTTTTACCTGCTTTGATCATGATCTTTGTTAGAAAACTCTGCGATGCAAATGTAACCAACTACTTCTCTGTTTCTTTTTATTAATTCTTAAAACAGGAACACTGTGACCAATGTATTTTATTTTTGTTAAAGTAGAGGTGATATAGAATACTGCAATCACCAAATGCTACATTTGGTGATTAAATAATCATTTTTCTGTGTTCCAGATCTTATTATCGCATTTGGCCTTGAAGAGAAAGACTTGAGCTTCCCAATGACAAAGTAAATGAAAGTTTAAAAAAAACAACGGTTGGTATTCAGAACCACATCTTGTCAATAAAGCTTAGACTTCTTTTATATAACTCTTTTAAAGTCTGGTGTAGGTGGCAAATTCACCACCTAGTGCTAGCCAAATGTAAAATTATTCAATATTCCTTGGTCTGATAAATTGAATTGAATTGAATTTAACTTTAAACAAATCAATTCAGACAATTTGAAACACTGTAGAAACAATTAATTCCTGAGAAACTGGACTATGCAAAACCAGTTTCAAAAGTGGGAATTTCTTATAGAACAGTCCATGTGCAACAGTTCTGAAGCCATGAGTTTGCCATAAACTTTGTTGTTTTATTGATAAACAAATTAAACATGTTATATTATTGATAAACAAGTTACACATGTATTCCGAAATGGCTGCAAATCCACCTGTGTCACTCGTTTCTTCTCTTATAGGTAAATACTTTGCATGTGACTCAAGCTTTCAGACAAGAAAAAAAAAAAAATTTATTATTAATTCATTACTCATATAAGTCCTTTCAAATTTTCTGTGTCTTTTGTCTCTTGACTCTTTAATTCTTGACATCCTTTTCCATCTGAAAAGTGCATATTGGCTTACAGAAAATGGCACGACAATTTTCCAAAGGTGTCTTTAGCAATCCCATGGCTCACCCGGCTGTGTTTGAAGTGACAAAGGATTGAGATGGTCAGAATATTGACCAGTGTTAAGGCTAGTGGTTAGTTATGCATGCCAGGCATGATAGAAGTTAGTTAAAGTATAAGGTATAAACTTTTTAGAGGACCGGAATATTTTCTACAAATATCATAAATCTGAAATTATTTGATATCATGTTTAAAGCATTATTCCTTGTGCTCTAGAGCTGAATGCTTCGAAGAACACAGGTTATCGGATTAAATACCAATGATTTCTTAAAATGTGTTGGTCATTGATCGATCGAGGGAGAGGGAATATGTGATTTATCAACCGAGGACTTTGGCACAACATCAAAGGATAAATATTCTGTCACTGACTTACAGGAACCATGAACTTGAATATCTTTTGCAATAATGTATGTTTTCGTTTAGTTTACTTGTCGTGCTAAATTAAATAAATTCCAGCAGTTTATTATCCTTTTCATGCCCACCAGTCCAATTTATATATATATATATAAAGTTTCTCAATTTGGCGCAAAGCATTCTTATTATTTTATTAGGGCATTCTGCCCTATTGTTACTGGTCTTCTCTGGAATCTTGTTGACAAATTTTGAAGCAAAATACTGCACCAATTTCATTCAAACTTTGCATACAGGGTCCAATTTGCCTGAGATTGTGTTGATCAACTTAACAGGAACATGCACATTGTTTAAATACCATTTTCTATAGAGACCCAGGAAAACCATCCAAGAAAAACTGGAAAGAGGGAGTCATGTGATGTCATTGAGGGGCTTCCCCATCCTGATCTATTTATAGCTCACAGGGAATTTGTCAAAACAACAAGAGGTCAACAATTAAGACCAAACATCACAGCAGTTACATGATGTGCAGAATGCCCTTTAAGGTGCCTTGTGCATTTTTGATATTTTGATTCAGCAATCAGCATCAAGGACTTCGCACGTTTTTCTTCTTCCTAAAGCTAACAACATGTGCAATATCTTCTGCTTGAAAGCCAATGATTCTTTGATCATATTTCGCACAGTTCACAGATGATAATAATCAGACTACAAGATCTTCAGACACTAGCATGCTTAATGACCATATCGTATAAGATTAGAAGGAATCTTGTGTAACTTCATTTCAGTGCAAAAGCCTTTTCAATGTGCAGTGTGGAACCAAAACTTTCCGTAATCTTCTTTGTGAAAAGACATATCAAATGTGGAAAATCGGGAAAGTATTACACTATATTTAATAAAGTATCAGCTGTACTTGTGGAAGGTTACAATGAGCTCTGCCAAAAAAATGAATCCACAGGATTAAAAAAGAAGAGGTGGTCAGATTTGCTATGTGCACAAATGGACTAAAAAAAACTATCCCTGACATAGTCAGAGTGGAGTGACCTCTCGACTGGCAAACAATATCATGAAGGCAATCCATGATGGGGAAAGGAACAAGAGAGATGTCTGGGAGTTTGTGGAGTGAATAAGGAGAGGAATGGAGCAATCCTGGAGTCACTGGCGACAAAATTGTCAAGGTACCTGCAACCTCCATGAGAGAGGTGGTTACAGAACTTCAGGTGGACCTCAAGACTGCTAGAGCGGTTTTGCAAAATGATTTTGGCCTGAAATCAAATGTCAGGACCCCAAAGACACCATTTGTGTATGCCCAAAGCATATATTATCACTCACAAATATCCACAAATATCCGCAAAAGACTGTCATGGATTTTGGCTTAGTCTCTTTACTTTGACCAAATAGCCTATTTGACTATTAGCCTATTTGAAATTAGGCTCAATTTTCATTGGCTGTTGGATATTAGATTGGAATCTCATTGAATTCTCAGTGTGTCCAATGAGAATGCAGCTTAATATCCACTGGCCAATCATGGCTTTGTGGATATTAGGCTTGAATTTCATTGGCTAGGATATTTGGCCGGATTCTCATTGGACAGGATATTAGGTGGCATTCTCATTGGACAAACTATTAACTACAGTGCCCCCTACTGTGGATATTAGGGTGGATTCTCATTGGTTAAGATATTGGGGCGTACAGTCATTGGTCAGTTCACTATTATCCAAAGTTGGATATTTGTCAAAATCCACAATAGTATAAAAGAGTTATTGCGAGTGACTTGGGCATGTATCCAAAGTATAAGATCTCTGCCAAAATCCACAATGGTTGGGAGTGAGCGATAATGAGCTATTTAGGCATGCGCCCAAAGGACCTATATTTTGGCCAAAGGCCTCGCGGATATTTTGAAGGATGCGATGACTTTGGGAAAGTCATGCCAAAAGGAGCCGTAATGCCCAAAGGCCCTAAAGTTTGCCCAAAGACCCTATAATTTGCCAAAAGACCCTATATTATGCCCAAATGCTTAATATCCATGCCCAATAGGCCTATTGGGCAAAATAGTGGATATTGGCGGTAACACCGTTAGGCTGTTTCCATGAAGGCGGAAATATAGAAGTGGTAGAAAAATGATGGGCTACATCAGGAAGCATGGCTCCATTGTCAAAATTTTTTCAAACTTTAAACGTTTTGTTGTGGATTCTGTTGTCAACAGAAGAAACGGCAAACTCTTTATAAAATCAATACAAGATGTCGATAGGACATTCAGGGCAAAGTATACGGATCAGTCAATGGTTTGGGGAGTCACGACTTCAGATAGCAAAATTATGCATTATTTCTCTTTCATGTGAGTGACAAGGGGGACGTTCCTGATGCATACTGCTAGGTCCAGTGATGTCATTTCTTGCCATGGCTGGATATCAATTGTCCCAATGGCAACTAAGGGTACACTCAGGATGGTTCACCATGCCACATGGCCAGGAAAGTTCGGGATTTCCACTTACTGTCTTCATGGCTCATGGGCTCAAAATTTCACATTTGATGCTGCCATTTGGTGTCTAACTGACTTAGACACCATTTGCTTCTTCTATAATAACTTTTAACTTATAATTTCTGCAAAATAAACAAAAATATGATCGTTTGTTTGCTGCTGTTAACAGTGTTTATCCTTGGCAGGGGGCTAACATTCAAAATTGTCAGTTAGGTACCGGCAATTCCAAAGGTATAAGTATCATGGTGATGTCTAACAATGGAGAGCTTAGCCCTAGGTATGATAAACACATATTCCTTATCCCAAGGTGATTAACCTGCTTATACCATGACACAATCATGCACTCAAACAGTCAAACATGAGACAATAAGTGGACAACAAAGAATACAGGAATTATTGCACTGAAATACTGGCATGTTCATGACAGGCTGACAGAGATGTCATATGGTATAAGAAGACAACATCTTTGGCAATTCTAGAAAAAGTTACACTAAAATACACTAAAACAGCCTAAACTCTCTGTAAACTTAATCTATTTGTTTTGATATTGTAATGTTTGTTTGTTAATTTATTTCCAGCAGACAGTATACTGTCTTTTAAATCCAATTCATTCTTTCGTCCATTCACGAATCAAGGAAAACGTATGAAAAGACTCCCTTAATTGGGGAATTTGTAAGTACAAAGTATGAAGTAGACACCTGTCTGCAGAAAAAAAATTCTTTGGGAGACTTTCAGAATCTAATTTGATCTGACAGTTTGAACAAGAAGTCAGACAGGGAGGTTCTTTGAAGATTTAATTCAACATGTCTACATCAAATTCTCTACCTTGCATGTGGCTCAGACTTTTAGATGTTTCCCAAGTTCTAGATCCATTGCATTATGACGCATGAGTACTTTCAAATGGTCTGTTTCTTCCTCTGAAAAGGCAACTTATTGGCACACAGAAAATGGCATGACAGCTTCTCAAAGGTGCCTTTTTGGACTATCAGGGCTCAAGTAAGGCATCATAGTTCAAAGTCAGCAAAACGTCCATTGATCACATCTTGCAAGCTTTTGATGATACAGTATTCAAACAGATAATACCATACACTCAGCAGCAAAATTATTCAACCCTCTTGATGTTTTACACAGACTCTTGCCTTTTATCCTATCATTTTTTCAGATTTGCTCAATAAACCAAATTTATCCAATTGAAACATTAAATAAATCAAGTTGTCAACGACCTTCCTAGTGGTCACATCTGCGAGCTCCTTATGATTGACCATTCAAGCAAATAATCCTTATGTAAAAATGCTAGTTTTCACCAAATTGTGTTTTTCCAACCAAAACTGAACTTCTCTGTGGATTTTGTGATCTCATATGTATTCCTTTTTCAATCTGACTATGCAGCACTTTACTTCCCTTATTTCTGCACCCACAGCCCTTTTTTCTAACACAAGAGGGTAACACTGTTTCAGGACCATATTGCACCAGATGGCCACATCCAAAGACCACCACAGATGATCTCGTGTCATTATAGGACACCCATGCTGTTTTCCCATAGAAATTTGCCTTTTGTCCTTTTCTTATTCAAATTCTGCTCTACGAAAAGAATCAATCATGCGTAATCGATAACATATCAAATTTCAAGCTAGCAAATAATAAGTTTTTCACAAGTGGACAACAGAGAATATTGGAATTATTGCACAGACATACTGGCATACTGGTTCTTTGAAGATTTAATTCAACATGTCTACATCAAATTCTCTACCTTGCATGTGGCTCAGACTTTTAGATGTTTCCAAAGTTCTAGATCCATTGCATTATGGTGCATGAGTACTTTCAAATGGTTGGTTTTTTCTTCTGAAAGGCAACTTATTGAACAGAAAATGGCATGGAAACTTCTCAAAGGTGCCTTTTGGAATAGCAGGGCTCAAGTAAAGGATTGCATTTGAAAGGTATAAAAGAATCAAGTTGTCAGCACAATGGCCATTGGTCACAACTGCAGGCCTTTGATGAAAGATTATTCAATCAGATAATATTATACACTTGGCAGATTATTCGACCCTCTGATGTTTTACATAGACCCTTGCCTTTAATCCTTTTATTTTTTTCTGATTTGCTCCATAAATCAAATTCAATTGAAACGTCAAATAAATCAGGGTTGTCAATGATCTTCTCAGTGGTCGCATCTGCAGGTCTCTTATGAAAGAGCATTCAAACAAATAATCCTTATGTAAAAATGTATGCTAGTCTTCCCCAAGTTGTGTTTTTCCATTCAAATTTGCATTTATTCGTCTATCTTGGATATTTACTTCACAGCAGATCTACCACCAGCAGCTCTTTTGTAAAAAGGGTTCTTCAGCTTTAGAATTAACACATCGGATAACACTGTTCAAGGACCACATTGCATAAGCAGTTCATGGTAAACCTTTCTCTTCACATAAGTAACAGACTCGTTTTACCAAGTGGCGGACTGGCCTACGTGGCAAAGTGGCAGTTTCCACTGGCCCATCCATTCGAGGGGACCCATTCTAGATGTCAAAAAATTCTAAAAATTGAAAAAAAGGTGATAAGTAAAACTTTGCCATCAAGTTTATAATTTTGTGATGAAACAAAATTAACTGAATAAGGCACCTCCCACAAAGGGCCCCAATACTGATAACACATTACCAAAATATATATGCTATAACGTTTTGCATTTGTTGGAACTTCTGTGGCCCCTTGCTTATTTCGCCACAGGGCCCAAAATGCTGCCAATCCGCCCCTGTACTGGAACTTTTACCTGCTTTGATCATGATCTTTGTTAGAAAACTCCGCGATGCAAATGTTACCAACTACTTCTCTGTTTCTTTTTATTAATTCTTAAAACAGGAACACTGTGACCAATGTATTTTATTTTTGTTAAAGTAGAGGTGGTAAAGAATACTGCAATCACCAAATGCTACATTTGGTGATTAAATAATTTTTTTTTCTGTATTTCAGATCTTGTTATTGCATTCGGCCTTGAAGAGAAGGACTTGAGCTTCCCAATGACAAAGTAATCAGTTTTGAAAGCATTTAAATTGTCAACTGATATGAAATCTGACAAATGATTAAAGCGCTTTCATGGTCATTAACTCGGCGAATTAAATATTGTTTCTATCTCATTAACAATAATATCATGTGCAGGCTGTTCCAACAAGCAAGTCATCAAAATAGGAAGGTCTCGCTTGGGCAAATTTGTTTTGTTGGCAATTCTTCTTGCATAATAACTATAAGCTGGTCAAAAGTCATATTCAAATGATAGCACGCTTTTCAGCGAAGTAAAGAGACACGGCAATCAATGAAAAATAGGTTTACTCATTGAATAAAGTAACATACCGTATTTTATTGATATTTCTGTAATCACGTTGAAAGTATTTGTGTCAGAGTTATAAATTTGACCATGCATGAATAAGTCTTGGTTAAGATTTTAATGATAAGGCCGGACATATCTGTGATTATTATTTAATTCACTATATTAAAATTCCAGATTACAGCCCTCTTTTGGTCCTACCGACCACCCCTGGAAACAATGTTTCGAGAGGAAGAGAGAAGCAAAAGATCAGTTATGTCTGGCCGTAAGGTCAAGTACAGTACAACTCATAATAAAGTATGACTATCCCAGCAGGAAGGAAGAAGCAGCCACTAATAACCTTTTCGTAAACTCAAACACCAGTAAAGGAGAAGCGCCATAGTTTGCTCGAGTGCGGTGCACAGAGGCAGACTGCAAATTAAACGGCATGGTGTCTCATTGCGCTGAGAGATTGATTTGTTGATGTGATAACTCCTTTAATGCATTTACAAGATTTCAGCTAATCGTCTTTTGTCAGAGAAGAGCAAATTGAGTGTCAATCAACATTGAGATTGTGTAAGTAGCTTATCAAATTATGCCTGTCAAATATTTAAGGAATTCAATACTGATGGTGTGCATTCAAGATTACTTGTCATGAGCGGCGTAACTGGGAGGTCTCAAGCGGGGTGCGGGGGCAGGGCACCTGGGGGGACACACGGTTATCTGGGAGGGCACCCACTATACTAATTGTTTATTTTAGCCAACAGTTGGATGGTCATATGGGGGGCACCTGGGGTCACAGGACCAATCTGCCCTCCCCCCATGCCCCCCATAGGTACGCGACTGAAAAAAAAAATCACTAGATTGGAGATTCAATGAATTATAGAAGAAGTAGGCAAGGCCAGAGTTTGTGTCCTTTTACTAATGGCCCATTAACACTACCGTTGGAGGCCAAGCAATCATCTCAGCATTCATCTTGAACACCAAGTAAGACCTTCGGACACGAGCGACACTTCCTCTAATCCAACATTAATCTTTAGATTGCTGTTAGTCGATTAGTTTGACATTAGTTAGGCTTATTTAAAATAAGTTACAAACCTAGAAGTTCATTTTTCAAAGTACATGTAGATCGAATTACAGACATGAATATTTGCTTATAGACACTGCTACATGTCTGCAGTGTATGACAGTGTATATGTCTAGGTTATTCACCATGCCAGATGGAATATGTGATTTATTTTATCTTCAGAGAGCTTTAATCCCAGCTTTGATAAGCACATACGAGTATTCCGGTTCCCATGATGAAATCCCTTTTCATTAAAAAGTAAAACATTAAAATGGCAGCAATCTTGACATAATAATATTTAAAGGCTTCAAGAAGTTTAAAAATGTAATTATTTTTTTATGTACATGACATAATAAATCTCACTCTGGGTTGTGGATCAGTCCAATGAAACCCTTGAAGGATCTGGCTGGCGGAGGAACTCCGTAAATATTGACGAAGGCACAAGTTAGTTCTGCAGCCAGCCAGGCCATGAGTGCGTTTCAGTATGCGTTTGTTTGTTTTAGTTTCACGAAAGTTTAATGAGTACAAGCAGAGCAATCTACAGTTCAATTTTGATAAAAGCAAATTATCTAAACCCATAAATATTGAGATTTTATTTAGCTTTGAATCAACAATTGTGTTTATAATTAACAATGAGCTGTGCTGCAGAGGTGTAAAACACAAACACACACACACATTGTTAAAGGTATCTGAAACATTTCTTAATGACTTCCCCAGACACTGATTTGTAAGATTTAACAAAAAAATGTTTTTCTCAAGAAATTACCCGTAAAAAGGAAAAAGGTTAACTTCATGGATGAATGAACATCTATAAGTGAAAAAGATACTTCTGCATAGACACTTGAAAATACTTTGAAGCACTTTCAGACTTTGATTTAATCTTGGCAAGAAGTCAGAGTGAGACATTCTTTGAAGCTTAGATTCAACATATCTACATCAAAATCTCTACATTGCACGTGGTTGAAACTTTCGGATGTTTCAAAAGTTCCAAGTCCTTTGCATTATCATGCATGAGTACTTTCAAATGGTAGATTTCTTCTGCTTAAAGGCAGCATATCACTTCAGCAATCTCTGGGTGCAGAATATTGGCAAACGGGAAATGACATGAAAATACCCAAAAGAGTCTTTGGTAATCGCCGGGCTCTCTGGTCATATGGTAGAATTGTCAAACAGATCAAGTGGTAAAAAACTGGCCATTGGTCAGATTCAGATTCAGATTATTTATTTGTAGCTCATATATGTACATTTAATAAACTGTAATTATAATTCCATAGTAGGCCTATCTTACAATGAACATAAATATATAAGCTACAGGAACTCCTCTAAGGCAATGTTGTGCCGCTGTCGAGGAGTCCCTGTTATTATTTGTCCATACATTATTAGGTACAGTGGCTGGAAGCTTTAAAAGTGTTTTTGAAAGAAAAATTTAGAAAGAAACAGAAAACCTGTGGTTGACAGACCTGAGGAGGTGACCATCTAAAATTTGGAGAAACTCATAATGCAATTATCTACACACATAACAATGAGGATTGGTACATGTGCTAGTATAACTTTCTAAAATTGTTTTCTTTATATATAACTTAAAACCTAGAAACCTGTGCGTAAAAATTGTTTGTTTAAATAAATCAGGCATATTGTTGTAAAATTTAGGAAACCTGTACCTGATGCCATTTCTAGCGAATTCATGTCTCACGGCAGGCAGACGCAGGTCACTTGCATGTCTGGTGTTGTAGTTATGAATTGTAACTGCAAAAGGATCTAGCTGGTGTAGGAAAAAGACAGGAGTCAAACCATTTATCAATTTATAACAGAATTTGTAGTCATGCAGTGCACATATATCTTGTATTTTGAGAGTATTTAACTGTTTAAACAAATTACTAGTATGAGCATTATACTTGCTGTTGGTTATCACACGTATTGCTTTTTTTTTAAGTTTAAACAAATTATGGGATTGCCAGCCCCAAATTGAGGAACAGTAATGTAAGAGGGGCAAAATCAATGCATTGTATATATTTAGGAGTGCAGCAACTGGCAAATATTTCTTTAATCTAGTCATAATACCTATTGTTTTACTTATCTTCTTGGATATATAATTTATATGTGGTTTCCATTACAAGTTTTTATCAAGAACAAGTCCCAGAAAGCTAAATTCATCAGAGAAGTCAATTTTGATGTCATCAATGTAAATATTTGGTATTTCTACTTGTCTATTTGAAGTATGGAACAGCATGGCCTTTGATTTTTCAATATTCAGAGACAATTTATTTAACTTCAACCAAGTACTAATAGATTCTAATTCATTATTAATTTCATTTTCCATAACATTAAAGTTGTCTTTGTTCAGAGTTGCAAATAGAGTGGTGTCATCTGCATAAATAAGTGCCTTTAAATTTTTTGTGACAGATGGAAGATCATTTAGATAAATTATGAAAAACAAAGAACCAAGGATAGATCCCTGAGGAACGCCACAAGTAATATTCATTAGGTCAGATTGTGTGTCATTGATTTCAACAAATTGCTTCCTGTCACTAAGATAACATTTTAATAACTCAAGGGATTTATCTCTTATGCCATAGTATTCCAATTTGTGAAATAAAATTTGATGGTCTAGCGTGTCAAAGGCCTTTGATAAATCCATGAAGATATTTATTGGTGTATTATTTTTATCCATTTCATCAATTATTCTTTCCACTAATTCCATTGCCGCATATTCTGTTGAATGCTTGCTCCTAAAGCCATACTGATTCTGGTAAAAAAGTTTCAAGTTATCAAAATATTCATAGATCTGATTATGCATTATTTTCTCAAAGACCTTTGACACACTAGACAGAATGGAAACAGGGCGATAGTTGATTATGAGATTTTTTTCATTCTTTTTGTACAATGGCATAACTTTTGCAATTTTCATGGAGTCTGGAAAAACTGCACTGTGAAATATCTGATTAATAATCTGCATCAAAGGCAATGCTGTTTCATTTTTAATGAATTTCAAAAGCTTATTCGTTATTTTGTCCTGGCCATAACTAGTTTTGGGTTTCAAAGAATCTATTGCCTTAATTACATCTTCGGTTCCTACCAATTTAAACGAAAACATTGATTGTACTGGGTTGTTTAGATAATCTTTGAACGATTTATTTCTCGGAGTAGTTATATTCTTGGCTAATGTCGGACCAATTTCAGTGTAATACTTATTAAATTCATTGACAATGGTTTTAACATCAGAATTTGGAGTATCATTTATTAGAAATTCTTTAGGGTAATCACTCAATTTCTTTGATTTGTTTATCAGATTATTGATGGTAGCCCAAGTCTTTTTCATGTCTGTTTTAAATTTATGGAAGCAGTTATTATAATAAAGCTTTTTTGCATGAGAAATTGTTTGCTTTAATATTTTATTGTAAGTTTTAAATTTTGTGAGAGACGTATGATATTGAGGGCTGTTAACTGATAGTGATTTTAATTTAATGTATAACTTATCCTTATGAGATATAGATTTTAGAATAGCTTTTGTGATCCAACATGACTTTTTGTGTTTATATTTATTAAATTTAACATATTTGCAAGGAAAGTGCTTGTCTAAATGATGCGATATAATGTCAGTAAAATTTCTACAACTCTCTGTGGGATTGTCCTTCAATATATTTTTCAATTTTTCACTTATTTCTAAGCTATTTATGTCATGTTTAAAATTTTCAAATTGCTGTGGACTACTAGAATATGTTTTCACATATTTAAAGGAGCATTTAAAGTTAATGTAATCTAAAGAAATAAAATATGGCAAATGATCCGAAATATTGCTTTATAGGACTCGTGCCTTTTTATTACAAAAGTCATCCGAAAACTTAACAAAGAAGTTATCTATCAGTGTTCCATTTTGCTGGGTCAGACGAGTTGGGACGGTTATTTTTGGAAGATAGCCATTTGATATCACATTGTTAAGAAAGTCGCACACAGAAGTATTCTGCTTTACATTTAATAAATTTATGTTGAAATCCCCAGTGATAATAACATACTTATAATTTTTAAGTTTATCAAATATAGCATTGACATCATCTATAAAGTTGTATATATTCTCATAATTGGGACGAGGAAGTCTGTAAAAATTTCCCATAATTAACTTTTTATTTATGCTATATTTATCCTTCACCGTTATTTCTATGAATTGGGCATCCCAGAATTCAGAAGAAGTATCTAAGTTAATAATTTTATAATCATAGTGTTCTTTTAGATATATACAAACTCCACCATGGGCACTGCATGACTTACCAACAGAAATTAAGTGATATCCTGGAAGCTGAAGCAATGACAAGTCACTGTCTGCCGTGAGCCATGTCTCCTGCAAGCAAATGGCATCAAGTTTACTGGTTGATTCATTGAAATAGTCAATATAGGTTTTTAACAGCTCAAATTTAGCATTTAATGACTGACAATTTAAAGAAATGATTTTAAAACTGTTACTTGTTTGACCGAGAATCTCATGAAATTCATCATTTTTAACGTAAGGAGAATTTTGAAGAAGCGATGGTTCACTATGGCTATCACCAAAATCAGTTAGATCACCTTCCAGCAGGTCAACCAAGGATAGATTTTCTTCAAAGGATGGCAATGAAATAGCAGTCATAGTCGTGTAAAAATAGTTTCATGAATCCAGCCACTGTACCTGAAAAACAGAAAATATGTGGATTACTTCCATGTATATGTACAATAACAATAATTGCCAAATCTGAAAGTTTTTTGTTATAACATATATGTACAAAAAAAGCATCGCAAAATGATGAGATATCATTTGCACAAAGTTAGATTTAAGCAATATGTAACAAGAAATTTAGCGGCTATTCTTTTTTCAAATTTGAATTAATAATCAACTATAAATTCAAAGACCATCGGTTCATAGTATAGCAGTAAATATATGTCTATTTATATGTGAGAAAACAGAGTTACCATTAAAAAATAGATTTTTCAGTATTGAATAATTTTGCAAAATCATTCATCAATGTTTAAAAAAGTAACATTTATGAAATTTGTAATATTCACATATTTATAATAGCTAACATGGATACATTAGTCATGTATATATTTATAATATCAATCATACAAGTAGCTTCCAATACACACATGATGAGCTTAAAATCAAATAATTTTGCAAAAGGAACAAGTTTCAAAATAGAAACACCATCAAGCACAAAACTCATTGTTGAATGAGCGAACAGAAACCAAAAACTCATCTTTATATTAATGTGTGATTCTAAGGATTCTGGGATAGCTACCAGGTGGTTGCCGTTTTCCATAATTTCAGCATTCCAGGTTCATTGTTCACCATTCTAATATAGCCACGTGCGTAGATTACTGTTTTTCCTATCCCAAAATACCAAATAAGACCATAATCATGCTATATTCTTGGTGTTATCTTGCTGGTATGTTTCTTACCGAGAAACTTTCTGCAGCCATTGCTCATTATTCACACAACCCTCACCACTGTGCATGCTCAAACTGACCTATTTCCCCCACCCCCCACATTCCTCAGAGATCCAATGGTGTTACATTGACCACCTGCTTTTGACACAAAGAAAAGTATTGAAAAGTTTTAAAATTAGCTTTTCTAATTCTTGACCCCAAAAAAAGTATTGAAAAGTTTTCAAATTCATGTCACTGTGACATTAGTGCACAGCAGCAGTCAGAGTGATTCTTTACACATGGAATCAAACACTTCATAACACATAGGCCTATAGATAGGAGGCAGGGAGGGAGGGATGGCTTAAGTAATGAAGGGATGAAGGAATGAAGGAAGGAAGGTGGAAGACAAAAGGATAATTACGTATATAGATACAGGCCTAGTACATATTAAAAAGAGAAAAAATAAATAAATCTAAATTCTACTAGACAGAGGAAATACTTCCTTCACAAAGGAAATCTACTGAATGTGTTGGAATAAACATTGCTAACAATGAATAGGTTATTGCAAGATAACGGTTTTAACAAAATTGGGAAAAAACCAAATATGTTATGATATTTAAAATATTAAACTAGTCTACTTTTAATCTTTCTTTATTATTTTCTTACCCTTGATGCTTTCGTGTTTAGTATGTTCAGATCACACAAACAGAAAAATGAAATCTTTGTATTTTGAGTGAAAACAATAAGATAAATTTAAGCAAAAAAAAAGCTACCTGATAAGAAAAACAACAAAAAACTCAGCACTAATACCAAAAACTCATTGTGCTTAGCTTCTAGAAATGCAGTGTTTTAGGAGTATGCAGTTATTACTTAAAAATACATTGAACTGATTTACCTTCATTCACAATGCACATCACTGTCCCTTGCTTGTCATAGAATACACAATACTGTTTTCAGTAAAGTTATTTAACCTAGAAGCACAACTGTGAAATATTAAAATATGTATATTATATTGCTAGTGTGATGTACAGTTTACTAGGATTAAGAGCATAATGCAGATCAAAACCAAACAATTTATCATTCATGCTAAATTGATCACACAGACAACAGACCCAGTTTCGTTCTATAAACATAAACACAAGTCAGCTGATAATGTTGAGGAAATTCCAAAATATTGAATATATACACAGAAATCTCCATTTACACATATCAAGTATGAAATATTTAAAATAAATCTTCGGAGATAAGTATAAGAGATATACGCCTGATCACTGAATCACATTCACATAAATTGTATGCATGATCATGAGAAATTGCAGCATTTATTCAATTATAAGTTAACAAGAGATACTGTAATATATCTTTGAATTTTAGATTACTGTAATTTTTTTCCTGCTTTCTAGCTTAAAACGTAACTGATCTTCAACATTGGGAAGTGGAATAATTCTTTATAATTATTTGAATAAATATGTTAGAGATAAATTAATTGAGACATCAAGAAAAGGGCTTTCAAACTTAACAGATTCCCATGTTCAGTGACACATTTATAACTCAATACAGCAAAGTGGAATATTTAGTATTCACCTTGCATATTTTTAAAATGTGTGATAACATATTATTACAGTAAAATTAAAACTAGAGGATATGGTGAGAGACAGAGATATTCATCTAGTTTTACTAGTAAATTACAACATTTAGGTTTTTAACATGAAGAGTAAAGAAATATTTAACTAACACCTAGTAACTTAAAGTAAACCAATTGTTCATTAATTGATAAGTCGTATGGCATCATTCGCACAATTTTCAATCACCTCGAAGCGTCTTGGACCAAGATGCACACCACCAAACCATCTTGAGACAACCACTATCGAATTGGTTACTTCTTGTTCTTGGAGTAATTTCAGCAGTCTTCCGGCAGCTCCATGTTCATCATCATCGCAACGGCCTTCCTTGTTGCCATATCTGAATGCATAGATATTGTGGTCTGCCAAAGCGATAACTTTATCTGACATCAGTTCAGCAAGAACTGCATCAACTGAGATTCCTTGAGTTAGTTTTGCAGCATGACCCCGGAAAGTAGATTCTTTTTCAACAACCCTTGGAGTATGTCGTATGAATGCCCTGTTGTAATCCTCTTCTGGGCAGATGATTCTTTTGTCATCCTTCGCTTGATGAGTAACCCCATTTACAGTCAACTTGTCAATGGACCAACTCACTTTTATCGTGTTGTCCTCCTTTTTTTTGTCCTTCGCATCCTTGAAAGTGGACCACAAACGTTTTCTTCGTTCAGAAATTTCTGGGGGAAACTGCTCTTGTACAACAAAATCCGTGCCTTTGAGATGCTTCACATGGCGAAAAACGACATCTTTGGCTTTTGAAGACAGGAATTTCACAACAACTGCTCTCGGTTTGTTGTTTGTTTTAGTGCCAATACGATGGGCACGGTCTATGGTAATGAGATTTAGATCTTTCTCAACTTTTAGATCCTTCTTGATGAAGTTCACCACCTTCTTCTCCGTGTCAGCCCAGCTTTCTTTGTCACTTTCTTCTATTCCCTGTATTACTATGTTCTCTCGCATGGATCGAGTTTGCAAATCCAAGATTTTCTCATTTTGAGAGTTAATTTTGGTCTGAGCTTTAATCAAAAGTCCATTTGTCAGCTGTAGTTGCTTCTGAAGTGCTTTCACCTGCGTTTTCAGTTCAGTATTTTCCCCACTCAGATAGTCCAGACTACTTCTCATTTCAGAAATGTCTTTCATAATTTTAGATAGCTGACTTTGTACCTTCTTGTCTGTGGAAACGTTTTTTTCTTCAGGCTGTGTTGGAGGCATAATGTAGCTCAATCTCACCTGAGACAAATAGTCACTAACACCTTGAATAATGGCCAGTGGTCAATGGCAGGCTTAACGGTTGAGTGACAATGGGTGATTCCAATTGAAATCCAAGTTTCAGGTAAACTCAAAACGTTTTTCAATAAATATAGATCAAAGGAAATTCATAAACTCACAAAAACGTCTCATATAGAATCCTTGATCTTTCAAAATAACATGGTCCAAGATTTACAGCAATCCACAATCTTTATCCACCAAGAACTTTGGAAAAAAGAGAGAGCCAGTTTGTTACATGGGAGCAGCCATTATATTATGGTCAGTGGTAACATGTATATGCCATGTAGACCAGAAAGTATAGAGAATTTACACAGATAGAGTCAGACCAACAATTATTAAGACACTTGAAAAAATTAAAAAGTAGTGTTGAAACATTAAATTGAAATCATCCTTGGTATTAAATGTAGCCTATCCGAAGCAAATTCATTGCAAATTGACACAAAATCTATGAAAAGAACTACTTTTGATGATTTCAGGAACCAAAAATTTTTCAGACGCTTTCACAAAGTTGTGGAAAGTGTACTTTTTACGTATATTTATCTCAAATACTGCTCACATACTACTATGGGATCACAGTGAATACATTGGATGACAGCCCTGTCAGCGTGCCTCGGCGGTCTGGCGTCGGTCCGATGTCAGCAGCATCGGACCGGTTTTGGGCCGACGTTGGGCCGCCGAGACACGCTGATAGGGAGGTGTGATCATCAGTCAAGACAATTTGGAAGAATTCCTATGGCCAATATTAAAGGAGCTACAACATTTTTACCAAAAACACCAAGTATCGTCCTCACTGTATCACAAAAATCCTCTATCACAGGGCAAATTCTTTTCATCACACGGCAAAGTGCTTTATCACACTGGCCAGATATGGAATTGATCAGCCCAGTGGCGTCCCTATGGGGGGGCACGAGGGGGCACAGGCCCCCCCATATTGGTCCTGTGCCCCCCAGGTGCCCCCCATATGAACTTTCCAACTCTGGCTAAAATATACAATTATTATAGTGGGTGCTGCCCCCCCCGCCAGAGAATCCTGTGCCCCACCAGGTGCCCCCCCCCCCCCGCTTGAGACCCCCCAGTTACGCCACTGTATCAGCCCTATGATGGTATAAGAAATTTTAGAGCCTGTATACACCACCAAGTTTTCAGTTTTACATTGCGGTGTTAAAAATTGATTATGTACCTTCGAATTTTCTGTCAATTTGATTCTTTCAAATCTTGAGATCATCATCCATCTGAAAAGGAATTGAGTCACAATAAGAAAATGGCATGACAATTTCTCAAAGGTGTCTTTTGAAATCTCCTGACTCCAAAGGACTGTGGTTGAAATAGTCATGGCTTCAAGTGTTCTTATCTGAAAGCTGAAGATGGTAAAAACCTGGTATTCAGAGATATAGGAAATCATGGAAATGACTGGCTATTTCTCCTTCTGATATCCTTGGGAAATAGCGTGTGGATATCATAAGACAGGAACATTTAGATTATCGCTAAATTTTACCAAATGTTTGAAAGAATGAAAGGATTCTGATTGAAAAAGGCATCTAGCAGTTATCAACCTCCCTATTTTGTCAGAATTATTTGGCTTGCAACATGGGGTTACAGTTATACGGCACAATTTGCATTAACTCCACATGAATTGAGATTGCCTACTTCACATATTTGAACACTGCGTGGAAACTGAGGGCCATCCAAGCCAGTTAGCAGAAATTTTTCTACATTGTCAGCAATTTCTGAGTACCTTTTAAAACATGCTGATGTGATTATAAAACATGCTGAGGTCATAAATGTACGCTAACAACTCTTAAGGAACGATGCTGTGTGTGACTAAAAGGGAAGTTAATTGTATTTAACATGAATTGTACATGAGACCCATATCCTTCTGACATTTCAGAGTTACTGCAACGGCTCCTTTAGCGGATCAAACCAGATTAGGTTTTATGGTCAAGGTGACAAACCTTGCATTTTCTCATGACTTGTTGATTTACAGTACAACTCAAAAAGAGAGAACATTTTATTTTCAGAAGTCCTCTGTTTACCTATTTTTCCACCCTCCTCTCCACTGCCAATCTCCTTAGAACTACTTTTGACTCCCCACCACAACCTAATCCCATATTGTATTAGGACAACTGGATATGTAATTGCAACTAGGAAATGGCCAATATCGAAGAAATAAGAAACAATGGGGTGATGGGAGTTTGAGTTGGTGTTGGCTTAATGTGAATTTCATGAAGTTTTAAAAGGTAGTTGAAAGTAGGTAAAGGTTGAAAGTGATTTGGAGGTATAGCATAAAGTTGTGAAAGTGTAAAGTAGTTGCTGATTCTTCCTTCCTGCTGGGGTAGTCATATTTTATTTTGGGTTGTACTGTAATTGGTTTTTAACATTGAGCTTTATCTGAGCAGTACGTATATTTTCAATGATGTATTTAAGGGACACAGTTTAGAAAAATCATGCAAATCTTTTTTATGAATTACTCAGCAATTCGGCGATGATGCAGGCTATCGTGATTAACAAAATGAAGTTCTAAATTCTTTGAATTACGAAGCATGAGTACTTTCAAAATTAATGGTCGGTTTCTTCGTCTTGAAGGCAGCTTATTGTCAAACGGAAACTGGCATAACAATTTTCTAACCTAGTGTTTATAATTGCAGGGCTCTCTGGTCATATGGTAGAACTGTCAGACAGATCAAGTGATCAAAAAACTGTCCAATGGTCACATCTGTGTGCTTTGCAAGCCATAGACCATGTAGCATTAAATTAGATATATATATAATACCTGACTTAGCTAAACTCAAAATTCCATAGGTGCCTTTAAGTCATTTCCTATAAAGGGTGTGACCACGAGATGCTGGTACAAGGATTTACAAGTATTACAAGTTTGAGAGAGAGTTATTTGAAAATTAAATCATTACTTAGCAATACAAACTAAAACCATGAGATGCAGATTTTCAGCATATGTATAATGCCATAATGGCATGGAAGTATAAAAGAGGATGAGCAAGTATTTGTTGAAAATGATTGATGAGGTTCATTTCCTGGTGTGATAGAGGAATGTCTCTCATAATTTCTGAATTTTGCATGTTACATGAACTTTTCGATCGATACCAAATTTTTTACGATGTACAGTGTATTGTTTAGGTACTTTCAAACTTTCTGCCATCTAAACTCTCTCAAATCTCGAGATCATTACCTGTCTGAACAGGAATATAGTCACAATCAGAAAATGGCATAACAATTTCTTAAAGGTGTCTTTTAAAATCTCCTGACTGTGGTTGTATTATGAAAAGGCCTCAAGTGGTCACATCCACAAGCTGGATATGATTGAAACTGGTTTTGAGAGAGATAGGAAATGACCAGCTTTTTAATGTCCTTATGCTCTTGAGAAATGAAGGTTGGTTATCATAAGAATTAATTTTTGATCCAATTTGACAAAATATTTGAATGAATAACTGAATTCTGATTAAAAAAAAAGAATCTAACAGTTTTAGTCAACCTCACTATTTGATCGGAATTGCTTCATTTGGATCATCGGGCCAGGGTTGTACAGCCAGATTTGCTTTGGAACCTGAATTAATTACACTGCAAAAAATTCCTGTTAAATTTTACAGTTAAATTAACTGGCAACTTTGTTCCAGGTCTAAGAACTGTAAAAGTACTAATAAACCTGAACAGGACAATGAACCATAAAATGCAGATTGGTACATTGAACTGTAATTTTGCAGATTCAACAAAGTGATATTACGGTATAATGTACCTATATAAAACAGTTTATTTAAAGTATATTTTACAGTTATATCAACTGTCAAACATAAAAAGTAAATCATGCAAGGAGCCATAGAATCTACTGTAAAAATACGGATGGTATGTGTTATTCTTACTTTTTGCACAAGTGTGAAACAACAGACTAAGCACGTGATTTAACTGTCGCATAGCTGTAGGGATGTACTGAAGCTGGAATCAGCTGAGAGAGTGAGAGAGCCACTGACTCCAGGCTCGACCTTGCTCACCTTTTGCTTGACAGCAGGGAAGTAAGTCAATCAATTATACCCAGCAATTAATTCGCACACATTTGCTCACAAGCCATAAAATTGATGGATATTTTCCAAGAAAACCAGGTGTCAAGTTTATCGAAGTATGTTGTATTGACGCAGACTGTGCTTGGGTTATTTTGGTTTTAATAGTGTCATCTTTTAGATCACATCATAAGACTCACACAAATGTCAATGTCATATATAAATATTACAACTTTTGCATAATGACTGCATCTTTAAGATCATATGAATGAGGATGTTCCCTTACCGTCAGATAAGTTATAAATTAAGTTTGATTAACAGCTGTGTAAAGCATATGTTATAGATGGCACTACATGTTCCGTGGTTGAAGTCCATGCAATCTCTTGTTTATAGTTCCTAATCTGACCAGGTGTATTGATTGTTTGGCCAATTCAAATGTTTTGTCTGCATATTTCAAGTTACCAGTAAATTAACAGTTGAAGTAATTGCTCATTAACGTGAACTGAATGTTTTCAAAAATGACATGTTGCAGTACATTTATCTTGGAGCCATTTTGTAACTGACAAAGAACTGAAAATTGCCAGACAAAGTCTTTAATAAAAAAATTCTGGTAAAATAATAATACATTTACGGTTCATTTAGCCAGAAAAACACGGTCATTTCTTACAGTGTACTTCATACATTTGAGCCCTGCTTGGTAACTATAGGCGATTTAAGTCATTCATCATTGATTTTGAAATTGTCAACAATTTCTGAGTTCCTTCTAAATTTTGCTGAGGTCACACAATTTTACTCACAACCTTTAAGGAACAATTCCTGCATGGCTAAAAGGGAACTTAGTTGTATTCAACATGAATCATGCATGAGCTCCATATCCTTCTGACCTTTCATTCTATGGATCAATCCGGATAAGGTCTTAAGGTCAAGGTAACAAAACCCTTTGTTTTACACATGACATGTTAATTTTATTTACTTGTTACTGTTATTTCTGTTAAGCTTAATTTAAGCAACCCTCATGATTGCTGTGGAGTATTTGGATTGGAGAATAAGGCCACAATTTTTTTCCTGGCCACTGCAACATTACATATAATAATGGTACATAGTGTCCAGCCCTACATTGAATTTTGCATATATATATATAAAATGTAGCCATTTGGGCCAGGAAGTTATTAGTTTAGATATTTGGGGACTACCAACAATACTTGTTTGATTCATTGATGCCACAAGTTGCACCATCTACAAATTTTCCTTCCAACCACCTTTTAATAGAGTACCCTCCCTTTATTTTGTAAAAGCAGCATTTATAACAATTATGTTACACTACATAGACGCCTACTACCAATAAGCACAACTTCAAATCACTGCTTTTAGTTTTAAGACATTTAGACCAGATTAAAGAGATGTTAAGAAATCACAGTTTTGAACAAAATGTCTGACTTGTGAATTTGATAAGTTCTGACAAGACTCCAATCTTGAACTTCAGTGCCTTCTGATCACTTTTTAGACTATTTGAACTTGGTAGATGCAGGCATTGTGATTTAATTTGCTTGTGTGTCATTTCCCATTTCAGACTGTCCCTCCACCAATGGTGGAGGCTTTTAAAAATACAGAGGGGCAGGTAAGTCAGCCAGCATACAGAGACCGAGTAATCAACCAATTTTCTTACACATGGTAATTCCTAAGAAAACGAGCACCAACGAAAAGTCCTCAAGCATCTTTGAATAGTTATACTGCCAGCTGGCCACAATTGAATTTGAATTTTTGATTCAATACATTGGTTCAGCATCAAAGTACTCATCTTTTTCAGGTCTTGTTCTTTGGGCAAAAATATTATTTGCTTGGCAACCTCAGACATCTTTCACATACTGTGATCATATCTCCCAGATGATATCAGTTTGGGGAGGTCTTCGGGCAGAAACATGACCATTGACCATATCTCAGATGGAATCATTTCTGAATTCCCTTGAGAGTATTTGACATGAGTCAATGTCAGAAAAGTCTCAACTGGTCAATGAACTTGTCCATCGGTCATCTTGTGTGTTCTGTGAGTTGCCAAAGAGGATAAATCTAGATTGGTCGTGTTGTGAAAAAGATCCCAGATGCTCTGTACTGAAAAAAGGCATATTATATTGGCATTAGGATATCTCTTTGTGAAAAAATTACTTCAAAAAGGAAGTTTTCCTTGTACAAGTTTTTGGTACATGAATACTAAGGCAGTTTTATCCAGAAAAGTTGGTGTACAATTGTTACTTATTAGGGGGAACGGGGGCACATTGGGACGCGGGGCACTGTGGGACGGTGGGGTTTTCTTGGATCCTGGCAAGGTATATGATATGGTAGTGCCATCATATCTTGTAATTTCACATCCTGATGTTTCCATGGTTTTATAGACAAATTACAGCCACATGCGGAAGTATGGCGAGCAAATGTTTGTTTTCCTACTACAAAAGTAAAAATTCACGGGTTCAATTCGAACCATTCTGTGGACAAACCATTAACAGTGAGGCTTTCTTAGTGCTAGTATGAATTTTATAAATCGTAACCACAGTTATGAATTGCTATCTTGATAAACACACTCACAGGTGTCCGAGAAATTAGCATTTTGATGTCAAAGTCATATCGGGGCTCATTGGGACAGTGAATTCGGGGCACATTGGGACGCACTTAATATGGCAGAATTTAAGTGTCCAAGGCAACTGAATAACCTGGGACAGCACAAAACAGGTGTTCAGGCCACAGTGAATAGAGGTATAGTGGATTACCATGCTCTGGGAACAAATTTGTCGCAAAGCACTGTGTGTTACTTACATAGATGTCCGCACCCAGGACAGTTTATGTTAAATGTTTAACACTGTTTAAAGTTATGAACTATTGGCACTACAAGGTGTTAATGCACTGTATATTGTCTTACGCACTACTTATATATGATATCTATTGTAAATGGTGTGTTAAAATGATTTTTTAATTGATGTCCCAATGTGCCCCAACATTGAGCAAAATTAGTAGACGCTAAAAGCGTCCCAATGTGCCCCCGTTCCCCCTACTCCTTAGAGGCTTGGAGTATAACCAGAACCAGCTGCTGTCTGTGGTCTAATGACTGTTGTTGTGTTATGTATCAGGTACACTTTCCAAATGGGGAAATAGTTTGACCACCTGAGTTCAAGCAGAATGTATTCCTTTTAGGTCCTTTCTGAGCCATGTATAATTAACCTGGAGGCCATATTGAATTTTCTTTATGTCAATTTTCCGAATAGAATAAATAATCCAGAAAAATAAAATATTTTCAGGCTGAATGTTTACAATTATACAAATTTCTCTAAGAAAGTCACACAACAATTCATCATATGCCTTACTGAATAGCATAATGAAGAAGAGATGCACTGTTACATCAGTCACATTAATGCTCTTATTATATCCACAAGGAAGGGCCTAATGTAATGCACAGCTCACAATTCACAATCAAAAACAAAATGCCTGCCCTACACGTTTGATTTTAGTGAACTATATCCAAAAGTAACAGGTGCAGCTGGTTAACTAAGTCGTGCATGTGTCCTGTGTGATGAATTTTCCAATCATGCTCCTAAAAGGACCTAAAAAGTTACCTACCCGGCTGCTTTCATTTTTTTTTTTTTTGTAGCAACTATTGATAGAACAACTCAGCAGGTCCAATTTACCCAGTCTCACTGTGCCCGTCTGCTGTCTCAAGGTGCCCTGCCAAGGGGCATAGTGAGACACTTGACTGGCATGGATGTACTCAAGAGCAGGAGTTTGTAACCTGAAACTATTGGACAATATGCCAAACTTCATTATCTGTAATGTGGACCTGCGCTCAGTTACTTGAGCAGCATCAAATTATAAAGGGCCACAAAAAAGTGCACTTGGATTAAGAAAAGATTGTAACCTTACCAATTGTCTCTGTGTCCTTGAACAAACACCTATGGTAGCGCTATATAAATGCCATAATAATAATAATAATAATAATAATATGTGATAACAAGCGACATATATACAAACAGAATCAATGGCTGAGTAAAAGGTATCATTTGAACATATGTTGGAGAATGGTGTGGTATATTTGGCAAATTTGGTGTTTTTTTCCATTAGAAGAGCATAATTGGTTTGTTTACTAGGTATTTGGCACAACAAAAGTAACATGAAAAAAGGGTAGGAGACTCAGAAGAAGTCAACACTGATATTACTTTTCTCTTTTTGCTGATTTCTGTCATGAAAAATACTGTACACAGTAAATTCTGAAATTCTGAGTTAGCTCAATTGATTGAGTAAAACGGTTGCACAATTTGTTTGAGCCATGATAGCTTGCTGTTTTGAGTTATGATAATCTTTATGTTGTTATAACTTGCTAACAACAAGCTATCTTGGCTCAAAGGAGTTGTGCAACCATCTCACTCAATCAATTAAGCTAACTGAAAATTCAAAATTTACAGTGTAAAGAACAACATTTTAACAAATGGCTTGCAAAAGAAATGTGTTCGGCGGTCTCCATCTTTATGGGTGCTATTGTCAAAACAGAGAGCTTGCGAAGTCTGGCTTCCCCATTTATGATTTTATTCTTTCTCAATATTCAGGTGCTGTGTCATGAGTGGGACTTGATTGAGGTATACAACAATAGGATCTGAATATAGAGGACATTAAATATTAATGCCATCTAAACATAACAAAGCCTCTCTTAACAATATATCATCTGACGGGAGTAGTTAATTTGGCAAACATTGCATTTGCATTAGTGAAAGCTTTTGTGTTTGCAAAAGAATCACCATAACATCACAATACAATAAGAGATCATCAAAACAATAGCAAGCATCATTCACTGATAAACATTGTCATCTGAGGATTGCTGCCTTGTGGGATTTAATAATTAAATTTATTTTGTTGTGTTTATGTAATGGTCCTAACCAATTATTCAGCATGGGATAGGTAATATCCAAAATACCTCGTGTGGTAAGCCACATATTCCCTCTACCATGGTGAATAACCCATATTTATTTAGGGTAAATTTGTAATTCTGCATGATTTCATTGATCAGCTGTGGAATTGATATATTATTCACTAATTTTCTGAAGTCTTGGTGTATTCATGTAAATAACAACATTTTTACCTGTTCATTTACTGTATGTAGCCTTTTGAATTAGTACTGTTTCTGTTCAAAGCAAACTACAACCCTATGCACGCAATTAGATAAGTCACAACATTTAACCATTCAGTTAGGGGCATGGTAATCACGTTTAGTCTCATGTGTTATTTTATAGCATTAATGTATTTCGCTTTAGACTTGTAATAGGCAAGCCCTGGTGGTCTTAGATAGAAAAGATTACCAGGTTACCTGTTATAAATGGTATATTATGCAGTACACAATTCCTAATCACTATAATTTCTGAAATGATATTTTATTACTCTTTAAGATTCTTAATGCAATATCTTGTTCGTTTCAGGTGAGCAATTTCTGATATGATAAAATATTTCATACTCCCTACCAGTTGCAAGCAATAAATGGGTGAGTCAAAAATGTCTTGTATGCTCTATATTGTAACAGATGTTCTGTTTAAACTCCGCACTGACATCCATTGCTGAGCTAATCTTGCACAGTTCTGCTGGGTGCAGACTTGATTTGCAACTTTGACCAAGATGCCAATTTTTTAAACTCAATTAAATTTCTTTGGTCTGAAGTGTCATTCAACTTGCCTGCTCTTGTCGCAGACCTTAAGCTTTATTGCTCCTAAGTCAGTACTTCCACCTGGTATATCCGCTTTGGGGAAACATCTTTCGTTAATGTGGCATGAATTTAGTGGAAGACAAATGAATATTCATCAATAAGTACAATACCAAAATAACGGGATGGATGTCATTGAAACGTCATTTACTTGTTTCTAACTATCTCTATGAGAATGTCACTCCCGGACATATATTCGCTGACTGTTTCATTTTGTTGAAAATGTCCAAGCGATTTTTTATAGCGGCAAAACAATGTCTTTTGAAGATGATTTCATAAATTTAAGGAAGTAATGAGGTTATCACTTTTTAGACGGTCGACAAAAATAAGAATTCCTAAAAAACAATTCAAAAACCACAATTTCACAAGAAAAAAAAAAGGAAATAAAAATAATAATAACGATAATGACATTTTTTTGTTGGGCCTTACTGTTGAGTAATGACTGCCTAATGGCTAGGGCCTCAATAATACCTGATCTCGGTTGCCAATCATTAATCACTAGTAAGGCCCTCCAAAAAAAAAAAATTATGTATAGGTTATACAACGCGTGTGTGGTGTATAAATAACCCCTGAAATGTTGTAAACCTCAAATTCGTTGTATAAGTGACTTATACTCCGTATGACTCCTGAAAGATTTTAAACTGAATTGTGTGGCTTTGTTGTAAATTTTAGGTGCGTTGTTTGCAGGAAAAGCAGTGAAACTGCTACAGGCTAACTTAATTCCCAACAGCGGTATAACTAACACATCTGTTGGTTATACCGCATCAAAAGATAAAAAAAACTGTCTTGGTGGAGTATAATATATAATTATTTCATCTGCTGATTTTGCATCACAGTCCAATCACTGTCCAGGTACTTGGTCTCGTATTGTCCATTATGGCAATCACAATAAAAGCCATGGTGGCCATTATCATGCATTATTGCAATGATCAGCAAAGTAAGATCGCTCTTAAATCCTTTGCACACTCCAAAAGGAGACGTGTTTACTGGAAGACGCCATTTCCTGGGCTGTTACGCATAAATATGATGCCTGATACGCAAAAGTAATTGCTCGGTTATCAGCAAACATTTCAATGTCTCTTTATAGGAAACTTGTTTTTGATTACAGCACAATAAATCATATGCATGACATTTTCAACAGTATCATCTTGACAATATGGGACCATATAATATATATATTAAAGAACGCCATGTCCAATTGAGAGAGCTTGGGGAATTTAGCTTTTCCTTGAAATTGAATTACTCAACCCTACCTGGCTTTGAAAAAAGACATTCCAACCATCATATGAATAGCCAGTACAGGAATATCTGAAGAAGTCATAAGGCAGCTTATATTTGAAAATAGCCGACAGGCCATCAAAGTAGGATGACAGCAGTTGCCGGATTAATGTTGGCTTCGCAGAGCTGTGACTCTTGTCCCCAAGGTCTTCCTTGGTGTTTTAGATGAAAGGAGAGATGATTACTTGGTCTCCGAGGGTAGGTTAATGGACGAGGTGTAAATGGAAAGGGTTGCAACCTTGTTCCTTTTTGTTAGAGGCAATACTGTCTGGATTTAACTCCCAAATCCAGAAATGGATTCCCATACATGTTTATCTGTAATACTAATCAAGTGGTTAAAGTCTTAGTGCAAATAACATATTGAACAATTATCTTTATACCAGTTTAAATATGATAAGCAAGATGCAATATTTATTGTCACACTAACTACTCAACATAAGATATATGTACCAGTTAGGCTTCATGTGATTGGTCATTGATATTTCTTAAAACAGTAATGACTCTATAGAATAAGCCAAGTAATACATCAGTTGAAAAGTGACCCAGAGAATGTCAACCAGAAACTGCTCTAACATAAGAGTCATGCGGTATAAGGCCCATTGAATCGCATCAAATTAACGACTGCACGATTGGAGATCAACCAGATATTGGAAAATGCGTAGTCAGAAAACGTGAGAATTGCATTTCACATGGAATTATGGGTGTCTGAATAGGAGCAAATGTATGCCTCTCCTACCCCCCTTTCGATGTTTAATAAAAACATATTATGAATTATTAATAGCTGAGTCAAATAATAAATATATTACCAATGTATATTATATGCGAAGACAATCTTTTAAAAGGTAGTTTGGTTTTTCATCCGGCTGCAGCTGTTACTTTTGTGTCCTTTCACGCACCTTGGGAGGGGAGACAATTCGGTAAGAACTTCCATGTGACAGAACGATTGTAAAGTGCTCTAATATTCATGATGTGGACATGTTTACATTATTTTTGCTTAACATTTCACAGTCCTCATCTATATTTTATGTTTGACCTAGTTTTGCAGTGACTTTCGTAAGCTGACACCTGACTTTCTTGCACTGCTTACAGAAACAACAGATGTCCAAAAAAGGTCACAATTCTCAGAGAAAGTAGAAAATTCAAAATGGTTAAGAACACGTGTTCTTATTTCTCAATGTGCATGGGCTTCATTTTTACCTGATGTAGGCATGTCAAGCTTTTAACAATTTTTTTTTAATTTGAACTGCTGAATATTCTGAAATTTATAAAAATAAATATATATTTACCAAGATATTTACTTGTATGATGTTTATGACAACATAAATTCAACAGAGTTCATTAAATATCACTCTTGAATACTTGAATATTTTTTTTCATTTTGTCAATGTACAGTGCCGCCTGTAAGTAAGTGAAACGCATGACATTGTGCCATTGCATCAATGCTAAACATCCTCAGCCAAACTGCTTGTGGAGGCATGAATTCTCATCGGATGAAAGGGAAACAAATTGGGTCATAAAGGCCAATGTGGGAGGCAAGTGGGATAAAAATTGCAGCCCATTTTCTTGCTGTAGTCGGAGTTAGGTATGGGTCAAAGTCTTTGATAAGTAAGTGAACCACCCTTCCCTATCTTTTAACATTGGGCCTGCATTTCACTTACTTATCAAAGACTTTGACCCATACCTAACTCCAACTACAGCAAAGAAAATTGGCTGCTATTTTTATCCCACATGCCTCACATATCGGCCTATATGACCCAAAATGTTTTCCTCTCATTAGATGAGAATTCGTCCTTCCAGAAGTATTTTGGTTAAGGATGTTTAAGGCCTAGTGCAAATAACAGCGTGACAAGATGGTGAAAAATAAAGGTGTTGTTTTTGCTTGGAATTTCGCTGCAATTTAAAGTATATATATGTGGTAGTAAGTAGGCAAAAAATCTGAGTTAAGTAATGATTTCCTACATAGCTACTGGGATTTTTTCTATGGAAGACGCAACATCAAAAAATTCAATTTTGGTGTGATTTAGTTATTTTATAAGTATTGTGTTGGTCATATCTGAGCACTTTCTGAACCTGTTAGGCCATGAATGACATGCATGCTTATTTTGGTTGGACACAGAACTGTTTAAATTGTTCCAATATTCAAAACTGTCGTTTTTCCAAGATTAGCCCATTTTAACACAAGATAGAATTGAATATTTCCCAAACAGAGATTTATATATTTAAAAATTGATAAATATGTCGAAATGTTGCTCTGCATACAAAGCCTAGTATGCAATTTAAATTTTTAATAGATATATTTATTAGCATAGGAGATATAACATGCTTATATGGCACTGACAATTTTATTGGAGGCGTCAGGGTCGGGACACTAGCAGACAATCACAAAATACATGAATGAACTGCAACTAGTGACCACGGATGAGTCACTTTGATGGTCTAACATTATTCCTTACTCAATTTTTAACTTTTAATAGCTTTTACATTCATCAAAAAATGTTGTTTGATAATCTTAAAGTATATTAATATTAATCTTTATTTATAGACTTGTTTCATGGTTCTGGGTCGAAACTGAGTTTAAATTCGGTCTCACTAAACCCAGTCTAGCCAAGTTTTGTCAGATATGAAAATTCGGCTTTTAAACTGGGTCTAAACTGAAGTTAAACTTGGTTTATTTAAAGGTGTTAGGGTCGGGACAGAGGTGTTAGGGTCGGGACATGCAATAGTTTTCAATCTTAGCTATAAATCCACACAGGCAGATGCATCCTTTTTAGTGCTAAATTATTAAGCCACTACAGAACAAAAATTTTGAAGTGAAATGGTGTATGTAGCCAGCCTTTATTGGACTGAGAGCAACTCCAAAGTTAGTGTTAGGCCGTTAGGGTCGGGACAACTTTTACTAAGCAAGAAAAAATGATGCAAACAAGTAGCTATGACATTTATATATGGAAATAAGGTGTGATATGCAATAGAGGGGTCTTCAATCTAAGTTGGGCGAGTTAATAATATATAGAATACCAAGAGCTAACCGGTACACAGACTTGTTTAACTGAAATTGCTAAAATTTAAATTTTTGGCTTCATTTGCCATTTTGGAGTCTCATTGACACTATTTGACAAATACACAGAGCATCAGATTGCAATTGATAGTCACAGAACCATAACTCCCATGGCCACAGTCGAGAATACTTTCCATTGACAAATTGTTGAAATTATTTTGCAAATGAAGGGTGAAACATTGCTCAAAATATGCATGTCACGCTAAAATGCTAAAAAATGGCCAATTTTTGGATGTTCAAGACCTCTGATTTATGGAACCAATGCTCCGATTGCCCTGAAATTTGAAATGTTTACTGACAAAATAGTGTTAAAGATAACAAAGTACTCTGGAATGGAACATACGTATTTTGTATGGTTTTGTAGCAGATAAAATGCTGGCTTCACCTGAAATACGCAGAAATTTGCACCAGGCCTTAACATTGAGGCAATGGCACAATATCATGCGTTTCACTTACTTACAGGCGGCACTGTAAGGAATAAAACAATGAAGTTGATAGTTTCACTGGTCAAAAAGTAAACTATTTACGTGAACGTAAAATATTACCAGCTTTCTGATGTGTTATGACAATAAAATATTGATATGAGCAGCACATCTCTGGTCTACTCTTTGTTATCCAAATTACTTTATATACTCAATGCCTCAGTTAAGAAACAGTCCCAAGATCGGAATTTAACGCTGGCAGACATTGTTGGACATGGTGTGTAAGGCAATGTCAATGTGACTGAACACCCATTTTACTTATATGATGAAAATTTGCAAAAGTGGCGTGTTTCTGAGACAAAGAATGCCAAAATTCTCACGACATTGAAGATATATTGATAACTCAAAATGGCTATAGATAAATTTCCCAGGATATTCCGGAAGTGTATGATCAGCTCCATTACCTATTCTCAATGTTTTTTTTAAACAATTTTCATTGGGCATTCATGAGGTATTATACACCAAGTAGACCATACTTGAATTTGAATATTTGAATTCAATACTTTGATGTAGCATCAAAGTCTGTACTTATCTTTTTCCGGTCTTCTTCTTTTGGGGCTTAACATGCAATATATCTTCGGCCTGGCAAACTCAGAGTCACACATCTTTCAATTACTTTGATCATATCTCCCGAAGTTCCAAGATGATATCAGTCTGGGGAGGTCTTCAGGCAGAAGCATGCCCATACCTCAGATAGAATCTTTTCCTAATTATATTGAGAGTATTTCACATGGGTCAATGTCAGAAATATCTCAACTGGTCAAGGAACTTGTCCATTGGTCATCTTGTGTGTTCTGTGAGTTACCAATGAGGATACATCTAAATTGGTCATGTTATGAAAGAGATCCCAGATATTCTGTTCCAAAAAGGGCATACATGCATGTCAGCATTTCGAATCTTTTTAGTAGACAAATTTACTTTAAGAGGAACTTTTTCACTGGCAATGGCTCTTGGAAAATTGGTTCGGATGCAGTTACTGGCAGAAACGCTTTTGCACAATTGTTATTTATCAATCCTCAGAGGCCTCCAGTATTACCAAGGCCAGCTGTGGTCTTCTTATGAATTTTGTTTTGCAATATATCAGGTATATTTTCCTAATAGGCAAGTAATCTGACCACCTGAGTACTTGCAGAAGGTATTCATCTTTCAACCTATATCTAGGACATGTTATTCTGTATGACAGAGCAAAATCATACTGAAAACATCTTTTTGATTTATTACGATTTGCAAGATAAAGAAGACACTATCACCGAGGGGACCTGACTTCGCCTCATTAGAAACCGGTGATGTTGGTACTGATCTTAAAGGTATTTCTCTAAGAAATTTGTCGAATCATCCAGAAATCACTTAAATGAAAATTGGTATTATTATTAATCACTGCGTACTGCTAAATTATGACCTCATGCCAAGATTTAAAAGCAGTGGTGCGACCCTCAGACATTAGAATTTTTCCAAGAAAAGTTCACGGCTTTTTTTATGATGTAAAATAAACATGCAGTGCATGATGCTGTGAGGACATAGCAGCAGACTATGCACCCTAATATCCTTCACGGACTAATAATTAGTGGCATGAAGGACATTTGATTTTGAAGTCTTGAATGCTTTCAGAACAAAAGTTTTGGAAATTTAAAAAATATGTCGAAAAGCCATTTAGAAGAACTTTAATGGGAGTTAAAACTTTATCAACTGTGTGATATATCATTGAACAACGCCTACACAATAGCATGCAAGATATATAGCAAAAGAACAATTGGCTGAGTAAAGGCATGATTTTATACCATTAGAGAAAAGTGTGGTGTGTTTTGCCACTTTGATGTCTTTTTGAATAGAAGAACATGATGGGTTTGTTTACCAGGTATTTAGCCGAGTAAAAATAAAGGAAACATAAGTAACAAACAAAAAGAACATATGAAAAAGGGTATGAGTCAATAATGAGTCTCTGCCTCCTTTGTTGATTTCACCATATATAACATAAAAAGAAGAAAATTGAAAAGTACTGTAACAGTTCAACCTTTAGAATTAGTTTCTTTTATGCAATAAATAATTGCTGTTATGTGCATGATTGAATACAACTGTGATGGTTATTAATTTTATATTGTTATCATTATCCGTAACCATTTGTGATATTGCTTTCTGCTGGTTTACAGACCTTTACCTTCTATCACCAACAGAAATATACAAATTTTGTTTATTACGCATTTCCAGTAGATTAGTGTTTTATTTGAGTGCCCAGTTTTGAGGAAGAGAAGGAGCTGGTCCATAACTCATGAAGTTGTCAACACTCAAGGGAAGCCCAGACACTCTTCTTGAGCTGTTTTACTGAGGCATCTAAAACCCTGATTTACGGAGGCTTCAGTGAAGCCTTTCAGTATCCAATTCCATCTGACCTTCTCACACAGAGTTCCTCCGTGGCCTAATGGTTAAGAGTGCTTGTTTGCACAACCACTGGCTCTGAGGGCGTTGGTTCGAATCCCACCCCGGAACTCAATTTAGTCCGAGCCCATGGGACATTAAATGGAAGCGGGTTGTATCCAGTGTTCTATGCTGGGGCAACTGAAAGACCCTGGGCATCCCTGAATTAATAGGGTATGTACCAGACTCACAGTCTTCTCATATCATCATCATACGGCGATCGCCTGCCTCGATATAGCCCACTAAGGTGCTGCAGAGGCGTAAAACACAAACAAACAAACAAACAAACAAACTGACCTTCTCACAAGTCACCTGTTTGCCGAGGTTCTTGAGTGTTGTCATTGCAGTTGAGCAGCGGTATTTTAAGGGACCAAAACTGACAAGGAAGAGAAAGAAAACACTGCAGTACCGCGCATATTCGCAAGAATATAGCCCTCCCCAATCTGGAAAAAAGTTTTTCTCAACCACAGACTATTTATTTACAGATGTGCCAGACATTTATCATGAATGAGCAACCTCCTAAATTATGTTTCTCAATCAAACGATCAAGTGTAAAGTCAACCAATCCAAATGGGGAGTCTATGTCTGGACTGTGAGGAAATGATGTTTTTGTTTCAAGAAACTTGCAGAGAATTTATTGTCGAAAATATTAAGCTCATGCTCAACCACTGGGGAATCCAAAGATTGTCGGTGGTATCAGTTCATATGAAAACTTCGGCAAAACAGAGGGCCTGTGAAGTCTGGCTGTCCCTTTTATGATTTTACTCTTCCGCAGTATTCAGGTACAGCGTAGCGCTCGAGCAGGAGTTTATAGTTTATATAATAGAACTTAAATAAAGGCAACTTTAAATATTAATGCCAGCTAAACATAACAAAGCCTCTCTTAACAATATATCATCTGACGGGAGTAGTTAATTTGGCAAACATTGCATTTGCATTAGTGAAAGCTTTTGTGTTTGCAAAATAATCACCATAAAATCACAATGGAATTTAGGATATCATCAAAACAATAGCAAGCAGTCACTGATATTCATTGTCATCTGAGAATTGTTGCCTTTGCTGGATTTTTATCATCATTGTTTAGTTCTGATGATATGTTGGTGTTGTAGTTTAAATTACGAGCCCCAAAGATGACTATTATGTTATTATTTTTGTAAGTTCAAACAGAGCCGATCATAGAGGAAATTGGCAAGGGCATCCTGAATCACTGGTTCACTCCTGACATTGAGCAGGTCTTCCGCAGTTTTCTCAAGCCTGGGTATATCCATGCAAATAAAAACAATTATTTTGTAACTCTGTGTTTGCCTGTCTATTTGTACCCATTGAATGTGTACTGTTTCAGTTCAAAGTAAACCACAGGCTTGTCACCTTGTGCATGCTTTTTGGCCAGTCACAACATATAACTATTCAGATAGAGACATGGTGGTCTCATGTGTTATTTTGGTTGGCTTAATGCATATTGCTGTTACAATTACTTCTTATGGCGAAGACTCAGTGACCTTCAGATTATTTTCAAAAATCACTCTTTTATCAATGATTTATGTAGTGAATTGCTGATGAAATACTAGAAATGATATGTGTTTTTCTCAAATTGATGTAGGGAGACCAGAGCACATTTGGAGACTTTTATATCTACCCATTTTACTCAATGCTGAAAACACTGAGCAACCAAGAAGTTTGCATGAATATCAAAATGCTATTGAGATTAAAAACAAGGCATGAGAGATTAGACTGCATCTACACTTTTGCACCAGAGAGTGTAATGTGACGTGACCATAACCCTCCGAATGGGTCCCAGAAAAAAAAACCATTTTAAATAAATGTTTTAATAACAAAGAATGGAATTACATTTCAAGCTGTAAAACAACCCAATTATTAAAGTATAAGCATTCGTTCTTATGAGGCTTCATTGATATTTAACGAAACAAAAAAGTTTTCAAAAACTTGCCGGCGCAATCAACAACCATGTGTTTATCCCTGATTTTACATCACTGTCCAGGTATATGTCTCCTTGTGGAGCGTGTTAATGATTTCATAGCAATCAATCTCTGCTTCCCATTGCATTAATGCAGAATAACAGCTGCCATGGCTTTTATTGTGATTGCCAAAATGTTATCTTTACAAAAAGATACCATTTCCATGGCTGTTTCCCATATTAGATTGTGGCCCGATATATACAACCATTTGTTTAGACACCGGCTAATATTCCATTATCTCCTTAGACAAACTTTTAAAGAGTTCACCACAATAAAATTATGACATTTTGACAAAGTCATTTTGAAAATATGGGACTGCTGAGAATATGATATACAGAAAAACAAATCCAATTTAGGTTGTTTCGGGAATCTAGTTAAGAAACTTAGCTTTTCCTTGAAATTGAATCACATAACCCTAACTGGATTTTTGGAAAGGCATTCCAACAATGAACTGCACTATTAGTCTGTGACTGTGGTTGACGGAAAGAAATTCTAGGAATAATTGTTAATTTGTGAATAATTTGATTTGATGAAAACAAAATCATGTTTATGATGAACACATAATTTTCTTTCTTGCGATAATTTAATATAACCTCACAAATAAGCTGATTTACATTTTCATTAACAAAAAATATGTGCCGCTTTCACTATATAATCTGCCTGGTAAGACTTACAGTGGGTTGCAGAAGTATACACTCCCCTGGAGTGGTCTTCAATTTTCTGTCATATCTTCCTTCAGAATTGTATCATAAATCCCATACTTCTACATGCTCATGCTTACCTCTCTTGTTCACCATAAAATGCTGGGCGATGAGCCATGGAAGAGCAGAAAAAATTAAACTAGCGAAAATTAGAGTTGCGAAAGTATACACCCCCTTGTAAGTTGTTGATGTTTTTTAGTGATAGTAATGTTGTTTCGACATGAACAAGCAAAATTATTATATAAATAGTTGTCCTCTGATTGAATTTTAGCATTTTGGATTGTTTTACCAAATTTCTGTCAAATCTGTTGATGGACAATATCACAAAATCAACCTACCTTAAATAAAAATTTTAAAAATTCAATATGAAAATAAAACAGGTATCTAATGATGTTGATAAACTGCATTTGAGAAGATTAGAGGTTGAATGGCGAAACACAAATATTTTTAGCCCTAATTACACATTAGCACCCCCCATAGCAGTGTCAGCATGAACTGACATTTATATGAGCGCAGCTCATGGCTGCCGAAGGCAGCCATGAGTGAAGCTCACTTAGCACAAGGACAGCTCATTCTGTGTGGTGCTCCTGTCTACAATGACTGCCTGAACAGGAAGTGCCTGTAGTTGCCATAAAAGTGGAGCTAGTAGTTTAGTCAGAGTTTAGTTTGGTAAATAATTGAAATACCTCAAATAGCTTACAAAATAGCTTTAAAATTTCAGTCTTGTCGTATAACAACATCCAATGACATATTTCAGGGATTTAAATCAACATGTGTATCAACATTGGAAATAATTATTTCCGTACCGCAGATTGTAAGAAGTGACTGAAAATTAAAAGTCAACACAAAAGTTAATGACTTAAATGGCTCACCAATAGATAGAATAGAATAGAATATACTTTTATTCGTCCATTAATAGTAATACAAACAGAAACTTTCAGTGGATTTAAGCACATTCACACACACATTCATACAATCACAGTAGGCTATAAGTTAATACATACAAGAGATAATAAATAGTAGCAGAGAGAGTATTATTTTGACTTAGATGACACATAATTATACAGTTTAATACTTCTACTTCTAGGTACAAATGTGTTCTTAAATCGAGACGTACGAATCATTGGTAAAGCAGCTAACCTTCTGCCAAGTAAGAAACCATAACAGCACTTAAGGTTATAATCTTCATTAACTATCAACAAATTATGTAACAGTCTAATAGTAAACAGTCATCTCTGAATAGCTATGGTTTTATTGATCTCAGTTTTGTAACATCAACAACTTAACATAATAGATCCAAATTTAACACATATTTGAATTACACAGCTGACGGTGCAATCTATCTATCTATTTATCTATCTATCTATTTATCTAGCTATCTATCTATCTATCTATCCATCTATCCATCTATCTATCCATCTATCTATCTATCTAAACTTACCTATAGATCTGATCTTAACTATCTATTCTATTTATCTGCCCATTTGCCCAGTCCTTCAAAAAGATAAAATGGTCTTCTGCATGGGAAGTTGAAGATAATGCAGTAGTTCTATGACAATGCTGCGCGAATTTCATGGCACTGCCATTTACATATTACCCGACAAAAGGTGATGGGATACTCTTTCTTTGAGAAGCTCCTAAAAATCAAGAAAAGGGCTGGACAGGCAGGGACACACCCTGATACAACCTAGAAAAAAGTTTTGGTTCAGTATCTGCAATAGAAGTTGAAGTTATGTATGGTCACAGGAACCTGCAGCGATGCTTAGTTTTGGCCCTCTCCCATTTGATGTCTTGTGTCTAAAAATATGTGTTTTCAATAATGCCATTGTCCATGTATGGTTCTATCAGCTATGAATATAATGCAGGTGCAATTTGCCAATGCTCAGTCAAGTTTCAGTGATATCATTACTCGTCTTCCAATTTGTGATAAAATATGAAAATTATCAAAAAATTTGATCATGCTCATTTACTAGTTCTATCAAAGATATCAAACTGGAAAGTGTCTTGGGTTCTGTCAGGGTAAGTATACACCTGTCCAGCTCATTTCCTTGATATTTACTCACTTATCTGAGAAGCTGGTTCCAAATTTGTATGACAGGTGTATGACAGGTACCTGCAATACAAATTTTGGACCAGTTTACACAAGAAGGAACTTTCTAAAAAATTACTTAGAACAGCACTAACCGCTTACACAATATAGATAATCATTCACATAATGCTTTCTTAGACTTGCGGAAGGTGGAAACTTTTTATAGCTGTATACAATCTCACTACATGCAGGAGGTGTATACTTTCGCAACACTAATTTTCATTGAATTAATTTTTTCTACTCTTCCATGACTCATCACCCAGAATTTTATGGCGAATATAGGTTGCAAGAGAGGTTGGTATGAGCATGTAAAAGTATGGGATTGATGATGCATTTCTGAAGGAAGATATCACAGAAAATTGAATACCACTCAAAGGGGGCGTATACTTCTGAAACCCATTGTATGAACCTCACTGCGAGATTGATTCTGACTGTTGAAATATGATGGTCCTGATGTTTAAATATATCAACAAAATGAACTTCAAGACACCATTATATTTTTATTTGGGTAAAGCCCTACTTGAAAAGTTACCTGTGGCGCACCGCGCTACAACCAGTTGTAATGTACGGTATGGAGTGCATACCTCTGCACAGAGCAGACACTTACAGGATCGAAAGTCTGCAAGCACGATTAGTTAAGGCCTCACTCGGTCTGAGCAAGTACCTCCGATCAACCCCGCTTCTCCATGCAATGAAGATTAAGAAGCTCTGTATTTTAACTGACATTCATTCTGTTAAACTTTTAAAATCCATTATGTTTAATGACTCTCAAGCAAGACATCTGTATAGTCATTTTATGTGTAACAATTTTAAAGGACATATGTTACTCTCTAGATTTAATAATACTGTCTCAAATAATTCCATGTCTACAGCTCGAATCTTACTTCATGATGATGAAACAAATGTTCTGTTTAAAGATTTGAAGAGCTTGCCAGTTGATGATGGTGTGGTAGACAGCTGTAGAACCTTACTTGTTAACTACAGTCAAAGTGATAAAGACATGCTCAGGATGCTTTTATTCCCCCAATCTTAATTTTAACTCTTCTTGTGATTTTATTATTATTACTATTATTTTTACCCCTTTTAAATTTTACCACCTGTTGTTTTAAAGCTATCTACTTTTCATATTATCATGCATATTTTACCAATGTATCTCTTTTTGAGGCAAATAAAATATTATTATTATATATTTATCCTCTGTGACCAGAAAATTAAAGGGACACTGAGATCTAAAGAAAGCAGAACTTGGCAATCAAAAGAAGTTCTGAGGTCAATTTTATCCAAAAATAGCCGACAGGCCATCAAAGTAGACTGACAGAAGTTGCCAGATTAATGTTGGCTTAGCAGACCTGTGACTCTTGTCCCAAGGACTTCCTTGGTGTTTTAGATGAAAGCCAAGATGATTACTTAGCCACCCAGGGTGGTTTAATGGACCAGGTGTAAAGTGAAGGGGTCACAACCTTGTTCCTTTTTGTTTGAAGGATTAGTGTCTGGAATTAATCATCTCTGAAAAAAGATTCTTATATATCGGTGTCCCCATAGATATCGTTAAAATTTTAGTGTAGTTTGTCACTGATAAATGTCATTTATTGTAGTATTTGCAGCAGTTTTGACAAGAATAATTGTAAAATTTCCAACATAGTTGAATGTAGCTTTTTCTGATTGGTTATTGAAAAATCTTAAACCAATAACTCATCAGATTAAGCCAAAATGAAAATGCAAGAAGGTGAAAAGGGGACCCTCAGATTTACAGCTGTTGTAATAAAGTTATTTCTGTAGTTATGGTAGGAATGCAAATAGGTTTTTTTTTACTCACTTTTTTCCCTATAACTAGGACAGTCTGATAAAGATGTGCTGCTAACACAAAGATATATCATTGTTGGGGGAGGCTAATGAACCTTTGTTTGCTGGAAAGTTGTTTGTAACATAATTTTTGTGTTGCTGTCCCTTAAAACAGATGCAGGTCAACTCATCTCAGCCTCCTTTACATCATACAAAGAATCAAAAGCTGAGGAACCGTGCCTGCACTGCAAAAAATTCCCGTTAGATTATACAGTTAAATTAACGGGCAACTTTGTTCCAGGTCTAAGAACTGTAAAAGTACTAATAAACCTGAACAGGACAATGAACCGTAAAATGCAGATTGGTAAATTAAACTGTAATTTTGCGGATTCAACAAAGTGATATTACGGTAGAATGTACATATATAAAACAGTTTATTTAAATTATATTTTACAGTTATATCAACTGTCAAACATAGAATGTAAAGAATGCAAGGAGCTGTAGAATCTACTGTAAAAATACGGATAGTATATGTTATTCTTACTTTTGCACAACTGTGAAACAACAGACTAAGCACGTGATTTAACTGTGGCATAGCTGTAGGGATGCACTGAAGCTGGAATCAGCTGAGAGAGTGAGAGAGCCACTGACTCCAGGCTCGGCCTTGCTCATCTCTTTCTTGACAGCAGGGAACTAAGTCCAACAATTATACCCAGCAATTAATTGGCACATGTTTGCTCACAAACCATAAAATTGATGGATATTTTCCTGGAGAACCAGGTGTCAAGTTTATTGAAGTATGTTCTATTGATGCAGACTGCACTTGGGTTATTTTGGTTTTAATAGTGTCATTCTTTAGATCACATCATAAGACTCACACAAATGTCAATGTCACATATAGATATTAAAACTTTTGCATAATGACAGCATCTTTAAGATCATATGAATGAGGATGTTCCCTTACCTTCAGATGAGTTATAAATTATGTTTGACTAACAGCTGTGTAAAGCATATGTTATAGATGGCACCACATGTTCCGTGGTTGAAGTCCATGTAATCTCTTGTTTATAGTTCCTAATCTGACCAGGTGTATTGATTGTTTGGCCAATTCAAATGTTTTGTCTGCATATTACAAGTTGCCAGTAAATTAACGGTTGAAGTAATTGTTCATTAACGTGAACTGAATGTTAAATGACATGTTGCAATAAATTTATCTTAGAGCCATTTTGTAACTGAAAAAGAACTGTAAATTCCCGGACAAAGTCTGTATTTAAAAAATACTGGTAAAATAACAATAAATTTACGGTTCTTTTAGCCAGAAAAACACGGTCATTTCTTACAGTGTGTCACCTTTGTGTCTTTTCCAGCACTCTGGGGAACAACAATTCAGTTACAAAATTCTGTCTTGTGATAAAACAATGTTAGAGTATTTTAATATTCATGAAGTAGAAATGTTTACATTTTTGTTACATTTAAGGTTCACTGTTCTCATCTAAATTTTATGTTTGACCTTGTTTTGCAGCTACTTTTGTAACCTGACATTTGACTTTCTTGCACTGTATAGAGAAACTAGTAATGTCTGTTCTCTTAAAAAATAGCAGAAGCCAAATGGCTGAGAACTAGGTGCTCTAATTTCTTAATATGCATCAAAACATATTTAAATGCAAACTATTTAATTTTCCGTTGAACATCAGCTTGCTTATTGATGGTAATGGTATCAAAGGAATAATACTATCAATGATGTTAATGTTGGAAACGCAATAAGTTTTTTATGAAGGGCGAAATGTACATGAGCCTTGGGGAAAGGGTCAAGATTGAACTTTTTTTCCATAATATTAAGCTAAAGTTCAGGTTATCAGATGCAAATCTGAATTTATTTGAATGAGATGTAATTTTTTTGTGACGTAGGCGATGAATAAACTTAACATTTAATGAATGTCACAAAAGATTTCACTGGAAAAAAAGACAGACTTTTTTTCAGTTACAGTAAACGAAAAAGTAGAATGGAATTTTTTGGTTAATCTTAAGAATATACTGAAACAAAATGATGAAAAGAGCTGCTTTCTGCAGGACAATTGTGAACGTCGTTAATAATGTTACTACATGGAATTTTTTATATTCGAGGCATTGAATAGATATTTAAGTTGTTGTTTATGACAATAGAAATTCAATAGAGGTCATCAAATATTAATTCAAACCAAAGCCTTCCACCTCATTATCCAGATTCATCATTTCATTTGAATGGTTGAAACATTGATACTTTTGACTTGTTTATTCATTAGAGTCATCAGACTGTCATCAGACTGTCATCAGTCTGACATCACAGGTTAGATGCCCACTGAAAACGTTTAAAAGCTGTTTGCACATCAGAGTTTCTTGTACAAGAGGAAGGCTTGCAAATATTGATTAATTGTGTTTCATGTTTCATGATGTCTACTGGTTATGTTTGTAAATTAATTAAAATTATATTCATATTCTTACAATTCAACAAGGCAATTAACTAGTTATGCTGACGCTATGCATGCAAAATCTAAGGTGAATGAAGTAATAATTAAGGCAGCTTTAACAGGCTTGAATCAGAAAAAAAGTAAATATGCCATCAAGGTGAGACAACTGCAATCGAAGAATTGAGGTTTGCTTGTTGACAGACCTTTTGCTTTTGTCCCGAGATCTTACTTGGTGTTTTGGAGGAAAGCTGAGATGACTGATCGGCCGCCCAGGTTGCTAAACTGTTACAGTGCCGCCTGTAAGTAAGTGAAACGCATGACATTGTGCCATTGCATCAATGCTAAACATCCTCAGCCAAACTGCTCGGGGAGGCATGAATTCTCATCGGATGAAAGGGAAACAAAGTGGGTCATAAAGGCCGATGTGTGAGGCAAGTGGGATAAAAATAGCAGCCCATTTTCTTCACTGTAGTTGGAGTTAGGTATTGGTCAAAGTCTTTGATAAGTAAGTGAACCACCCTTCCCTATGTTTTGACATAGGTCCTGCGTTTCACTTACTTATCAAAGACTTTGACCCATACCTAACTCCAACTACAGCGAAGAAAATGGGCTTCTATTTTTATCCCACATGCCTTACATATCGGCCTTTATGACCCAAAATGTTTTCCTCTCATCGAATGAGAATTTGTCCTTTCAGAAGCATTTTGGTTAAGGATGTTTAACATTGATGCAATGGCACAATATCATGCGTTTCACTTACTTACAGGCGGCACTGTATGTACGATATAAAAAAAGAACTGTTCTAAGATTTGTGGCTAAAAAGACATAAAAGGAACTTAAAATAGGTCGCCTTCCACGCATGCGCTGGTGGTAATAACATTTATGGTGCACATTCGACAAAGAATGAATTCCTCAGTGGCTGAACACAGGTGGCCATATTTCTTACAATGCGACATTTGTATCAAAACAACATGATACTTAGCAGCATGTTCATGAGAACACATCTGTCGACTTGGTATAGATGGCCTCCAAGGAATATAATCATGAAAACGCCATTGTCAGTGACAATAATTTCTTGTCAGGCATGCAACGCAACTTTTTTCCCCAGTCTTAAGTGGTCTGATTAGGCCACAAATCTTGAATAATTCACATTAAAAAAAGTTGTATGTTTCCTTTAGTGGGGTAGTATGCTAAATTGTAGCACTTAATTTTTTGTAAATTTATTCCGTTAATTCTTGTAAAACAAGGAACTTTTAAGTGCATGTAAGATATTAGCAGCTTCCTGGTGTGTATTATTACATCATGCCATGGATAGGTGCAATACATCTCTAGTCGATACCTCGTTTTCCAAGTTACTGTATATTCTGAACAAGCCAGTAGAGTTCCCCCTTGGCCTAATTGGTAAGTGCGCTTGTCAACTGGCTTTGAGGGAGTGGGTTCAAATCTCACCCCAGGAACTCACTTTAGTCCAAGCCCATGGGACATTAAATGGAGGCAGGTTGTATCCAGTATTCTATGCTGGGGCAACCGAAAGATCCTGACATCCCTGAATCAATAGGGTATGTGCCAGACTCACAGTCTTCTCATCTCATTATCATACGGCGATCGCCTGCCTCGATATAGCCCACTAAGGTGCTGCAGAGGAGTAAAACACAACCAACCAACAGGCCAGTAAGGAACCACTCCCCCTGGCAGATGTTGTGGGACATGTTGTGTATGGCCAATTGGCCATGTGACTGAATGTCTATTTTATTTACATGATGAAAATTTCCCCCTGTATTTACTTGCAAAAGTGGCTGTTTAAGGAACAAAGTAAGCCTAGACACTTGCGACATATTGTGGAACTTAGTTGTGGGTCACACCACAAAACTCTTACACATTCATAAAGGCATCCACCTTCAAAGATTCTCTCACCATTGAGAACTCATAGTTTCCATCCAGAAACAACCAACAAATCCAGACTAGCCTTTACCATTAAGGCTACAAGTTTTCCCAAGGGTAGAGAATTCCAACTGACTCCAAACATCCAGAGTTTAGCCCCTCATCCACTAAGCTCTTAAGTTTCCAGGAAATGAGACAGAGAGTAGATATGTCTTGGAACTTGATAACTTAAAAACTGATTTAATCATCAAAACATTCAGTAATAAAGCATACAGATTTCCCATCATCCATCAATCTCCTGGTCACCTAACACTAGCCTGCCAATCAGCTATCAGCTTACTTGAGGTCATGTGACCAGTAACAACCAATCATATTACAGTTTACATAGGGGCTCAGACCTCATTAGCATAAGGCCTGACCAGTCTAAGATTTCTCTGATTCTATTCATCTATACAAATTGTATCTATCCTTTCAACATTCTATCTTAATTGGCAGTGTCAAACAGAGCAATTCCAGCAATTCTCCCAATTGCTCAATTAAATTAAACTAGATGACAGGCCAACAGTCAATGGGGAGGACACTAGCCCATTGACTGTGGCATCTAACAACACTTTAATCTACTTAATTACCCTAGAGGTGGGATTCAGGACCATGGGGGTGGTACTTAGGCCATGGACCAAAGTAGCATCCTGGCCCCATGGGGTTACATCATAGAAAGCTCATTAAGCTTGTATACTCCTTAAGTTTGAATAACAGATGCCAACTGACTTTTAACAGAACTGAAACTTGAGAATATTCTTAAATTATATAAAGTTAAAATATATTAAATCTTAAATATAACTACAAACTATGCCACATCATTTAACCTTAATCTAAACTATCTGAAATATGTACCAGGAGCAGGATTGAGGCTTTTCAACAGGAAATATAAATATACATCATACATAAGCAATCATCAATCAATCAACATCAATCATTCAACATCAATCAATCAACATCAATCAGTGGAGAGCCAGGATAATAGGTAAGTCTAAACTTAGCAATGGGTTACTTTGAATCTCAATATTTAGGCTAACAATAAATGTGAATTTATGGAATATTAGTTTGATGAAATTACAATAATTTAGGTGAAATTGACTAATTTTATAGGTCCTACTTTACACAACTCACCCCATTTTTCAAAGCTCATTTAATACAAATTAGCTTAATTACGACAAACATGAGAAAAGTTAACTTATAAAATTACAGCAGAATTGAACATTATGATATACTAGGGCTCTCCACACTACAGACAGACTGATGGACACGTGGGTAGCCACGTGACGTAAACAAAAATTACATAACATAACGTAACCTGGTCTCGTGTCGTTGACGAGGTTAATAAGTGCATGGCAAGCGCTCTTGCGACATACAGTGTACAATCAAAGTGTCTTTTATATAAAAGTGTCTTTTTGTAAGGAGTGTCCAGACTGCATCGAGCAGTGATAACGTGCACGATTCGATCGTGTGAGATACGAGCTTGTACGATACGATCTTCAGCAGGGATCCAGTGGACTCGATCAGTTGTGTTCGATCTGTCAGGCAGCACTGTGACGTTAGTGCTCCAAATTGGATCTGCTGTCAGTCTGGGCATGTCTACAAAAACGACATGTGCTGAAAAACTCAAAAGTACAATTAATCGACTGGAAACAATTCTATAGTCCTGAAACAGAATGTGATTAGTACATAAAACAGTTGGTAATGAGATCTATACATACATGTGTGGTCTCAACATTCTGATGGCCCTATTAAGTAGGGAGAAACACAGAAATGGCAAGAACCATGTTTAAAACAGTTCAACATATCAGAAAACACACTTCCCTAAGTGGGAACTAGCAAGCAAAGCATCACACGTAGATGCGTAGAATACATAAAGCTACCTAACAACTACACATGTGAGGAAACATGTCTGATGGCCTACAGCGTGCAGGGATAACACAGAACATGCTCAGAGCTTCTAAACACGACAAGGACCAAGCTTTTATGTATATGCATAGAAAAATAAAACAGTGTATTAAATGAAAGAGAAAAAAAAATTAAAAGTAATACGGTAATACATACAAGCAATGAGATCTAAGAAGGCAAGGTATAAGTACACAAGAGCCTAGGTGAATCCATGACTAAAACAAAACAATACTGACTGAATGGTGTATTTACTGAACAAGTTCAGAAGTTGGGCAAGCAACTGACAGAAAGTAAAGTAAAGTTAATGGCATCCTACAGGCAATTGTGGTGGTCGCAGTGGAGCATGAAGCGTGGTGAATCAAGTCTGTCTTGGTAATGCAGCAGATAGATAGAACATGGAAATATGCAAATGGATAGATTTAAAAGACAGACAAAAGTAAAGATTAAGATGAGTTGTTGTTGGCGCAGTTCATCACTGTTGGAAGTACAGGCCAAATGCAGGACGGTGCATTTGGTGTAGTCTGAGGCTGAGCATGAGGAGCATCTTGATCGTTGCCATTAAGTGGCGTACTCGTGATGCCATTAAGTGGCAGGGCTTCTGCATGCAGAGTGGGCTCTAGAGTGGCTTGACGGCGTCGGTGAATGAATCGCCATCTGAGATAGACAAATGAGAAAGTGGCAATGATAATAGCTAGACAAATTACATTGATAACTGTTAACAAAGATGGGCGATGACTGATTGGTGGCAATGGTTGACTTACTGGTGGGATGGGGTGCAGAATGGTGTCCACTGGGAGATCAGTCATTGGTGTGTCAAGATTCTGGATCCTTGGCAAGGCAGACTGTAATGCCTCAAGATTCACTCGCGAGGTGAAGTTGAAATGGGCTGTGACCCGCACTGCCTGCATTACATAGTGCCTAGAAAGATAAAGCCTGTCGACACAAGTTATCTGGAAGCCTGAACCTGCTAAAGTGCAAGGACGAATGCACGTGACGTTGTGCGTTCCACGAGACAACTGGATGTGATGAGCTGGGGCCCCAGGGCATCGGACCATGATGGACTCACCTTGCGTCGCAATAGCATATTGGTTCAGGGCAATCGTCGTTATAATGGGGCCAGGTCCCAGGTCCTGTATAGTTGCTCTGCATGAGCTCACCAGGCCGGCCTATTGGTCAAGAGTCCTCGGGCACAGGTCATCCGAGAGGGCGAGTATTCCGGGCCCGTCACACACAGAATCGGTCCAGATCCCAGGCACCTAGATGGCGCCACCAGATTGCCCGAGACAGTATCCATGGCGTACATCTTCTCCAACTGCAATGTGACAAACTTGGTGGAGTTGTCCAATGGCACTGGGTGTGCCAACACACTGTACATCAAGTAGGGCCTGGGAGCTATCAAGGGCAGCTCAATCTTGTAGAGTAGACTGGACTGCTTGCGCCAGAGAGGAGTAACAGACAAGAAACGATAATACCAAGAGACATCATTGATTACCTTGTGCTGGGCAGCTGCACTCTGGAGGATCTCGTAGAGTTGATCTTCGGTCAACAAGTTGCGAGAGAGAAGTCCATGATCCAGGCCTGACTTCTGATCTTCAAATAATCTGACTTGTTACTGGTATTGTGAAGCTGCGAGCTCCAGGATGTCCAATAACGATCCAAGTTGGTCTTCATGGCAATTAGGTGCAACTTCTTAGTGTTCGACTGTACAGCCCTGCTCAGGGTAAGTACAGCTGCGTCTAACCTGATGATCTGTTGTCGGATGTGCTTGAATTGCACAGCCATCTGTCTGACATATGACCTCGTCTGGTTGACTACAGATGCAAGGGCATTGTGAGTGTGAGAGATGACTTCCTGTCTACCTGCTACCTCGGTCATGGCTGCTCGATATCTGGCAAGTTGAGCATCAGTGGCCAAGCCAAAGACATGATGCAGAATGGTCCCTCCAACGTCCAATAGTCCATGTCTGGTTCTTGGGTGGGTGGCTTCTGCACGATGATCCGCTGCAGTGGTCTCGCCTCAACTGGAAGGGTGTCAGATCGACAGTCATGCCGGTGGTCTCCAGACTCTTGATGGACTCAAAGGTAGCAGACAGGGCATCTAGACGCATCTCCAGGTCCTCGGACGTGGTGGTGGTTCCAGTGTGATATAGATATCCCACGTGGCAACTATCTGTCTCAGGGGCTCACTTCCCAAAATGGTCACTCCATCTGGCAATCTTGTCACCAGCACAGGCGAATCTCCACTGCTTAGACCATAAGAAATAGAGACATATGCATGCAAGAACACATAATACAAAAGCAACATAGTGAAGTGTGTGAAATGACAACAAATGATTAAAAGGATCTAAAATAAATTACAAAGAATGGCTACTATAATATATATACACAATATTTACAGGGTGCAACTATAAAGCACAGATAGCTCTAATAGCAGAAATAACCAAAATAACAGTGATCACCAGGTGTTGGGCCTCTGCCTTAGGGAGAATTATCAGCCGGGTCCAAAGGAGATCCCTTGTCCAGTGGCCAGTGCAGGCCTCTGTTATGTATTTTCAGCCGGGGCCTCCACCAGTAGGTCCCTTGCAGATTGGCCGGTCCAGGCCTTTTCTCTCTACAGTCAACATCGTGCCCCCGAGGTCCAGAAGTCCAGATTTTGGTTCGGTGTATGTGGGCCCTGTAGAAAAGTGTCTGATCATCTCTTTCAATGGTTGTCTTTCCAGAGGTATTCTCCATTCAGCAAGTTGGTCCCCAACACCGGCATAAACCACATGAATAACTTATAACGTACCAAAAGAAAGGTATCCTTGTGCAGAATGCCATGTGCAAGCATTGAAATCACATGTAACAATAATACAGTTTGTAGCACTAATTGATGCACTGATCGATTTTAACATTAACTCATTATACAGAAAAGAAGACATAATAGTTCATACCCTTAACTTCTTTTCTAAATTGTCTTCAGCTGCCTTGCTTCTGCGCTGGCTTGTTCTGTAGCCTCCCTCTGCCATTGAAGTTCATCTTCGAAGAAGAGCCATAGATCCTGCTGCTTCTTTAACCTAGGCCTATGGTACAGATGGTTTTCTGCCCAGGCGTCCACTTGGTCCTGTGCAGCCAGGGCGTGTCCTGCTGAGGCCTTTCCAGGCGCATCTCCTGCGTTAGGCATGATGGCAGAGTGGTGTCAGCACATCATAGAAGTGCAGTTGTCATTCCTGATGCCCGGAGGGTTCCGTGGTCCATGTAGCCCAATCCGATGCAGCGGATAAATCCAGTATGCATGATCCAGGAATCAGAATGTCCAAATAATGTCCAAATAGTGTTCATAACTCATAGTCAGGGTCACCATCTGTGGAACTTGGTTGTGGGTCACACCACAAAACTCTTATGGCTAGTTCTCACGGAGACGTATCAGAGGTTTAAGTGACGGCGTTTCTTATATTTCCAGGAAAGGGCAAAGATTTGAGCATGTTCGCCGTCAATTTAGGCTTTACGGCGCAACAGGAACAGCATGCGTCGCTTTAAGAGGTCTTTCTACGCAATTCCTAGAAATTTGACGATGCAGGAAAAAAAGATTCAACCGGTTGAATCTTTGCGAGGAAAGAAGTGGTGAAGCAAGAAGAAGCGTAAAAAGAAATCAGTGCGCGCCGCAGATTTTTAAAGTTGCGACGCACAAAGAAGAGCTTCGACGCAGAAACAGCAGTGTAGCAGAAAGCTCTTGCTTCATGTCACATGTTTCAGACACGCGTCGCAGAAAGACACATGTTCGACGCACGTGAGAGGGTGCGCGCCGCGTCTTTTGGACCCCCAATGCAGCAGACAGAGTGGCGCCTGAGTGCATGCGTTGTTCTATTTTTAGCATCAACCCTTTGTCTGCGTGTCACCCTCTTTTTGCGCAGCGGCTGGGCAGCAGCAGCGAAGCAGGGGGGGCGAAGGAGGGGAAAGAGGCGGTCCGCACCCTGCATATATATAGAGGAGGCCAGTTTAGAGCACCATACCCACTCAGACCTTCGACCAGAACACACCTAGAATCCACGACACTATTATCAACTGCTACATTTGCTGCTACTTTTGTTGCTACAATTGTACTTCAAATTGCTGCTACAACATGGGACCAAAGAGGAGAAAGGGCACCGTCGTCACCAGGGCACCAACCAAGCTCAGCACCAGTCAACACTCCACACTCCTGGGAGCACTCCAGTGACAACTCCAGCTACAACTCCAGCTGCAACTCCTCTCCATGAACCTTCAGATGCTGCAGTGACTGCCTTCTTTACTACAGCCATGGCAGACCTCTCTCTACCTGGGCTCTACACCTCCACTACAGCTGGCAGCCAGACGAAGACCACCACTTCAACCACCAAAGCCACTGTCGTCAGCGAGACCATCTTCGAGGGCCGGCCAGAAGACAACACAACAGAAGAAGATTCTTCAGTTGAACTCTTTGAAGAGGAAGGAGACAAGCCTGCTGCCAAGCCTGCTGCCAAGCCTGCTGCCAAGCCTGCTGCCAAGCCTGCTGCCAAGCCTGCTGCCAAGCCTGCTGCCAAGCCTGCTGACAAGCCTGCTGCCAAGTCTTCCACGGGTCTTCCAGAGCCTACTGCCAGGTCTACTCCAAAGAAGCAGACTCCAAAGAAGCAGACTCCAAAGAAGCAGACTCCAAAGAAGCAGACTCCGAAGAAGCAGACTCCCAAGAAAACAGCAGAGAGCCAGCCTGTTCTTGCTCTAGACAGAGTGGCCATCCATGAGGACACCTTCGAGGAGGAAGAAGAAGACTCTGCTGATGACACCCCTGCAGCTGCTGGAGCCAAGTCCAAGGGCAAGAAGGGCAAAGGGAAGGCCCCCAAGCCAAACATCCGCAACAACCTGGGCATCACAGCTGAACAAGAAGATGACCTCATCAACTGGTACAAGGAGCATCCTGTGCTGTACATGAAGGGGACCAGAGGCTACAAGGGGAACGAGAAGCTGCTGCTGGACTCAGAAAAAGCAAAGGAGCTGGGCCCCAAGTACACCTCCCAGGACATCTTCAACTGGAGGAAGACAGTGCGCACTCACTTCTCCAGACTCGTCAGGCCTGAAGCTTCAGGAGCCGGCAGGAAGGAGACGCTCACAGAGAGGGACCAGTACATCCTGAACAACTGTCGGTTCCTGAAGGACTCCATCGTCCACAAGCCAGGGAAGGAGCTGTCCGCCATCTCTCAACTGTCTGCCAACCGGCCAGCCTCAGACTCCGATGATGAAAGCTACAACCCTGAGGATTCCCTGCCAGCTTCCTATGACATGCCGGACCTGCCACCTGAACAGCCAGCACAGGACAGCCAGCAGTCCCAAGTCTTCCCTGGAGCACCAAAGCCTGGAGCCGCTGCCAAGGGAACCAAGAGGAAGGCCCCAGGAGATGAAGCCATGCACTCCGCCATGCACGTCATCGCAGGCAGCATGCAAGCCATGTCCTCCGCCAAGAAAATCCTGAAAGGCTCTGGCTGCAAGATGTGCCCCGACCACCAGGAGTTGACACCCGACCAGGAGTACTGGAGGATGAAGTGCCAGGACCTCTACCACGTGGGAGTGCACGCCAGCCCTGAAATCAGGAGGCAGATGGTCAGGACCATTGCAGAGGCCGCCCTCTACTGGATGATGAGGTCACCCGCCAGTCAAGACAGCATCAGGAGCACACCTTCCAGCCTCCTCATCCTCCTCAGCGCCTGCAGATGCCACCTCCTCCTCATCCTCCTCCTTCTTCGACGTATGTGCCATCACACCACCAGCACCATCCCCAGGCTTCCAGCAGCCATCACTACCAGCAGCACCAGCCCAGGGAAGGAGGATCCTCCAGGCAGACTCCCAGCTACAGCCCGATGCAGCCCAGCCACTCCACCATGACACTGATGATGGATGCACAGGACAGCCCCGAGAAGTACGGCTACCCCCCTGGACCCAGCTTTGGTCAACCGGCCGCCCATCACCAGCACCAGCCTTCCCCTTCGCCCAGTTGGACTTCAGGTCTCCTTTCTCCACGAAAGTAGAAGACCACATGCAGCAAAGACAACAAAAAACCTTGGCCCTTTTAAGGGCCACCAAATCCTCCCAAAGGGCAGGCCACGTACACATCTTATGTTGACAAAAAAAAAAGAGCTTGTGTTGAAAAGAGCAAAAAAAACGTTGACAATCCCCAAAAAAAAAGTCCCCCAAAAAAAAAGTCCCCCAAAACAAAAGTCCGGTCCTGGCCTTCATTAAAAGTAATCACCTTCATAAAAGCAAGGTGCTAGTTCCCCCTTTCTTTGCCCCAAAAACATACCAAGTGCAGCACTAGTACAAGTGCTGCATTCTTTGGTATAAACATATTTTTATTGCACTAGTACAAGTGCATGAATTTCTTAATTAAAATGTAATGCACTAGTACAAGTGCTTTGCTTTTAAAAATTGTGTTGGTTGGTTGCACTAGTACAAGTGCATCACTTTGTAATTTCACTTGTCTAGCTCAAGTGGCAGGTAGATAGCTAGATAGCTAGCTAGATAGATAGAAAGATAGATAGCTAGATAGATAGCTAGATAGATAGCTTGATAGATGGAACACAATGCTCGTTACATATATACACTGCAGCAAAAGAAAAGCAGTTGTCGTCACTTTGCAGGGATTGGACTTGGATAGATAGATAGATAGCTTGATAGATAGCTAGATAGATAGCTAGATAGATAGCTAGATAGATAGCTTGATAGATGGAACACAATGCTCGTTACATATATACACTGCAGCAAAAGAAAAGCAGTTGTCGTCACTTTGCAGGGATTGGACTTGGATAGATAGATAGATAGCTTGATAGATAGCTAGATAGATAGCTAGATAGATAGCTAGATAGATAGCTTGATAGATGAACACAATGCTCGTTACATATATACACTGCAGCAAAAGAAAAGCAGTTGTCGTCACTTTGCAGGGATTGGACTTGGATAGATAGATAGATAGCTTGATAGATAGCTAGATAGATAGCTAGATAGATAGCTAGATAGATAGCTTGATAGATGGAACACAATGCTCGTTACATATATACACTGCAGCAAAAGAAAAGCAGTTGTCGTCACTTTGCAGGGATTGGACTTGGATAGATAGATAGATAGATAGATAGATAGATAGATAGATAGATAGATAGATAGATAGATAGATGGATGGAGGGATTGATTGATTGATTGATTTTTGGGCTTGTTTTGTCAACATAGGATGTGTACATGGCCAGCTCAATTGGGAGGATTTGGTGGCCCTTAAAAGGACCTGGGTTTGTTGTTTTGAATGCATCTTCTTCAGATTTTCTCCAACTGCCAAGGGACACTTCCTGCCGGACTGTTGACCCAGTCACGTAGGTAGTCTCGAGCAGCCTTGGCATCTCTGGAGGCATTTCCGTGTCGAAGTGGTTCTCCTAGGTCTCCTAATTGACGGTCTCCCCTCCAAACTCCTTCAGTGACGTCATGTGTCTGTGGATCTTCTCTGTCCATCACTTCATTGTCACGGGCATGGTGGACGCCTACTCTGTCTCGCAGAATGTTGTGTAGACACAAGCAGCCATTGTGATGTATGTCACTCTTGTAGGTCGTTGGGGCATGGTGGTCAGGAAGCATCTGAACCTGTTTGACAGCAGACCGAAGGCATTCTCCACCACTCTCCTGGCTCTTGAAATCCTGTAATTGTAGACTCTGGAAGGAATGTCAAGGTTCTTTCTTGGCACTGGTTTGAGCAGCCATGTCTTCAGGGGAAATGCCTCGTCACCCACGATGTAATATGGGAAAGGATTGTCTTCTGTGCCAGGTAGAGGTTCTGGAGGTGGTAGGCCTAGATCTTCCTCGTCCAGGAGTTGTCGAAGTACTGTGTCCCTGAAGACGCCGCCATCAGATGCACTTCCTTGACAGCCAGCCTGCACATAGATGAACTTGTAGTTGGCATCAACGAGGGCCATCAGGACAATGGAGTGAAATCCCTTGTAGTTGTAGAACAAGGAGCCTGCAGCCTTGGGACATCGGATTGCGACGTGCTTGCCATCCAGAGCTCCAATGCAGTTGGGCAAGTTCCATTTCGTCTCAAAAGCCTTGGCTATCTCCTTCCATCTTTCAGGCTGTGTGGGTAGTGCCAGCTGTCTTTCGAAGGCATGAACGATGGCAAGGCAGACCTCAGGGATGAAGTTGCAGATGGTGTTGGGTGCCACACGGAAAGCATAAGCTAGGGACTTGTAGCTGTTTCCTGTTGCCATGTACCGCAGGGTGATAGCCAACTTCAGACCAGGTTCCAAAGCCCTCCTCATGTTGGTGTCTTGCTTAGCGATGAGTGGTCCAACAGCTTCCAGGATTTCAGCAAAGATGGCAGGGGGCATTCTAGTGTAGTTGTAGTAGCCGGACACGTCACGCACTTGCAGTTCAGGCAGCAGTTGATGGAAGTGACCATGTTGTTCCCTCTGCAGCAACCAGTTGCGAATCCACCACCTTTTCTGTCTCCTGGCCCTCCTCCTCCTCTGTCTCAAATAGACAGCTCCGATAGCAACAGCAGCAGCACCAGCCACAACAATAATTTCTTCTTCATTCATCATGCATATGTTCAGTAGGCAGTCGTTGTGTTCTCATTGAAGGGCAATCAGCAAATGAAGCAAGGAGGTCCTCTGTGTCCCTTTTTATAATGACCAAAAGTGACTCCTGCAGCAGCGAAACACACTTTGCCGCAGCGCTGCAACAACAGACGTTCGTCGATGCTTAAGAGACCTTCGTCGCTGCTTAAGGCAAGGACGACGAAGAAGGTCAGCATCGACGCGCCTGTAATGTCCTCGGCGCTTTATGAATGCATGTGCGACGATGAACCATCAAGTTACGCAGTAACAAGTCCCTAAATGCGGCGTTGCATCCTTACAGTCTTCGGCGAGGCTGTCATTTTCAGCGACGCATCTTACCTCGGGTGTACGCCGAAGGTTTCCTGATGCGTCGCAGGTCGCCAATTTCAGACGTAGCTGCCTCACAACCATCAGCGGCGTAAGAGGAAACAACATTGGGCGAAGTAAAAGCAGCCTCGCCGAATTCCAAAACAAAGTGCGACGCGTCTGTTTGGAACTGCGCTGAGGAAAGAGAGGCGTAACGCGGCGAAGAAAGCTTAAGAAGCGCCGCGGACACCTCAAGACTCTCCGCGGCTACTAACTTTAAGCGTCGCACATGACACTAATTGATTACGTAATGTGCCAAAACCAACGTTCTACGCCACAACCTTCCAAGAAATGACTTCTCTTGATGCGTCGCTCTCAAATCGCCGTCGTGAGAACTAGCCATTACACATTCATAAAGGCATCCACCTTCAAAGATTCTCTCACCATTGAGAACTCATAGTTTCCATCCAGAAACAACCAACAAATCCAGATTAGCCTTATACCATTAAGGCTACAAGTTTTCCCAAAGGTAGAGAATTCCAACTGACTCCAAACATCCAGAGTTTAGCCAAGCATCCACTAAGCTCTTAAGTATCCATGAAATGAGACAGAGAGTAGATATGTCTTGGAACTTGATAACTTAAAAACTGATTTAATCATCAAAACATTCAGTAATAAAGCATACAGATTTCCCATCATCCATCAATCTCCTGGTCACCTAACACTAGCCTGCCAATCAGCTATCAGCTTACTTGAGGTCATGTGACCAGTAACAACCAATCATATTACAGTTTACATAGGGGCTCAGACCTCATTAGCATAAGGCCTGACCAGTCTAAGATTTCTCTGATTCTATTCATCTATACAAATTGTATCTATCCTTTCAACATTCTATCTTAATTGGCAGTGTCAAACAGAGCAATTCCAGCAATTCTCCCAATTGCTCAATTAACTAGATTACAGGCCATCAGCTCAATGGGGGAGGGCACTGGCCCATTGACTGTGGCATCTAACAACACTTCAATCTACTTAATTACCCTAGAGTATGCATTCTTGAACATGGGGGTGGCACCCAGGCCATCGACCAAAGTAGCATCCTGGCCCCATGGGGGTTACATCATAGAAAGCTCATTAAGCTTGTATAATGCTTAAGTTTGAATAACAGATGCCAACTGACTTTTAACAGAACTGAAACTTGAGAATATTCTTAAATTATATAAAGTTAAAATATATTAAATCTTAAATATAACTACAAACTATGCCACATCATTTAACCTTAATCTAAACTATCTGAAATATGTACCAGGAGCAGGATTGAGGCTTTTCAACAGGAAATATAAATATACATCATACATAAGCAATCATCAATCAATCAACATCAATCATTCAACATCAATCAATCAACATCAATCAGTGGAGAGCCAGGATAATAGGTAAGTCTAAACTTAGCGAATGGGTTACTTTGAATCTCAATATTTAGGCTAACAATAAATGTGAATTTATGGAATATTAGTTTGATGAAATTACAATAATTTAGGTGAAATTGACTAATTTTATAGGTCCTACTTTACAATATGAATAAAGAATAATATCTCAAAATGGCTGTAGATAAATTTCGGAGGATATTCCAGAAATATAAGATCAGCTTCATTACCTTTTCTCAATGTTGATTACAATTTTTGTTTGGCATTCATGAGGAGTTATACACCAAGTTGGCCATACTTGAATTTGAATATTTTGATTCAATGCTTGGATCCAGCATCAAAATCTGTTCTCATTATTTACCGGTCTTCTTCTTTGTCCATTGGTCATCTTGTGTGTTCTGCGAGTTACCAAAGAGATACATCTAAATTGGTCATGTCAAGAAAGAGATCCTGGATATTCTGTTCCAAAAAGGGCATACATTTCGGATTTTCTCAGTATGAAAAATTGACTTTAAGAGGAAGTTTGCCACAAGCAAAATTGCTTGGATAATTGGTTCGCATGCAGTTATTGGGAGAAATTTTGGTGCGCAATTGTTATTTATCATTCCTTAGAGGCCTCCAGCATTACCAAAGCCAGCTGTGATCTTCTTATGAATGTTGTTTTGCAATGTATCAGGTACATTTTCCTAATATGCAAGTAGTCGGACCACCTGAGTACTGGCAGAAGGTATTCATCTTTCAACCTATATCTAGGACATGTTATTCTCTAGGACAGAGTGAAATCATTCTAACACCATAATTTGCTCTATCAAAAAGACAACAACGCGCAAGAATGGGACTTCTTTTCACTAGAAACCAGTGATGTGGATATAATAAAGCCGCAAACACTTTTTGGAAAAAATTCTAAAGCCTAAAGGTAGATATTTTTCTAGCAAATGGACCGTATCATTGAGAAATCACTTGAATTAAATTGGTAATATTATTCATCACTGCATACTGCCAAAATTATGACCTACTGGCAAAATTTCAAGGCAGTGGTGCTACCCTTAGGCAATTGAATTTGTTCCTAAAAAAGTTCACGGCTTATTTTATGATGTAAAATAAGTCAGGCAGTGCATGATTTCGCAAAGATAATGAAGCAGCCTATGCACCCTAAGATCCTTCACTGACTAATAAATAGTGGCATGAAGGACATCTCATTTTGAAGTTGTGAATGCTTTCAAAACTAAGCTGTTATAAAAAAAAGTATTGGAAAAGCGAATAGTATTTCAAAAAGCAATTTTCATGAAACTTTAATGGAGTTGAGTAGCATCATATAGGTTGCAAAAAAGCGCAGTTTATGACCAAATAAAAAACAATTAAAACTTCAGCAACTGTCTGATATATCATTGAACAAAGGCCTGTATAATAGCATGCAAGATATATACCAAAAGAATAAATGGCATGCTTTTATACCAGTAACGTGTGGTATTTTTGACAACTTTGATGCATTTTTGAATAGAAGAACATAATGGGTTTGTTTACAAGGTATTTAGTGGAATAAAGGAAACATCAGTAACAACGAAAAAGAACATGCTCAAAGGAAAAAAGCATGGAGTCAATACAGAATCTCTGCCTTCTTCGGCGATTTTACATAGAGAAAAAAAATTCAACATAAAAAAGAAAATTTTGAGTAGTACAGTGCAACATTTAAAAATGCAATGTTGAGAAATGCATAACATGGGGTACTGTTATTACCACAGTACCTGCGTTGTAACATCTCAATCAGAAATATACACTTTTTGACTATTGTACATACACAACGCATTTCAAGTCAATTTGAGTGCCGAATTTGGAGCAGGAGAAGGAGGGAGTCCATAGCTCATGTAGTTGTCAACCCTCAAGGGAAGCCTGGACACTATTCTTCAGCTGTTTTACTGAGGCATCCTGATTTACGAAGGCTTTCAGTGAAGCCTTTCACTCTTCAATTCTGTCTAAGCTTCTCACAAGTCAGCTGTTTGCCAAGATTCTAGATGGTGGTCATTGCAGATGAAAGTGGCATGTTTAAGGTGGGCATACTGAATAATATATGGAATGGCTCCTTACATGTGCCTAATTTTCAGTATTTTCATTAAAAAAGTATCAGTTTTCTTATTTGTGCTCTAATGAAATATTCAAGTGCAGTATAGAACCCTGAGTGCTAGTTGATTGAGGTATGCAACAATAGACTCTGAATAAAGAGGACTTTAAATTTTTATGCCAGCTAAACATAGCAAAGACTCCCTTTACAATATACCATCTGATGAGAGTAGTTAATTTGGCAAACATTGCATTTACATTAGTGAAAGCCTTTGTGGGCAAAACAATCACCATTAAATCACAATGGAATAGGATATCATCAAAACAATAGCAAGCAGTCACTGATATTCATGGTCACCTGAGAATTGTTGCCTTTGCTTGAATTTTATTATCATTATTTTGTTCTGATGATATGTCGAGGTTGTAGTTTACAATTACTTCAAATGGTAAAGACTGGATGAAATAAGATAAATAAAAAAAATCATTAGGATCTATACCTGTTACACGTACAAATGATATATGTTGTGAATCACTGAAGAAATACAAATTTTTTAAGTGATATGTAGACGTATTCTTCGCAGTATTGACACTTTGCCAATTTGAAAAGCCAGTTTGTTTAAAATTCTGCGAGGTTGTATGGTCTCTCAACACGACAGCCTAATTGAACACCAGGTTTTCAGTCAGAGTTCAACACAGTTGAATATATGACATTTTGACAGTATCATCTTGAATGTAGAGACTACAGAGAATGTTACATACAAAAACATTAAATCCAATTGAAGTAGTTTGGGAAAATTTTATCTAGTTATGAGTCTTTGCTTTTCCTTGAAATTGAATTACTCACCCTTACCTGGATTTGAAAAAATACATTACAACCATCAACTCCACAATCAGTGGTGGAATATCTGAAGAAGCAACAGGCCATCAAAGTAGGATGACAGCAGTTGCCGGATTAATGTTGGCTTCGCAGAGCTGTGACTCTTGTCTCAAGGTCTTACTTGGTGTTTCAGATGAAAGCCGAGAATATTTCTTGGCCTCCCAGGGTGGCTTAATGGACATGGTTTTAACGGAAAAGGTTGCAACCTTTTTACTTTTTATTTGAAACATTACAGTCTGGATTTAACTCATAATACCAGAAAAGGATTCTTATACATATACAGTATGTATGTCTATATTTTCAATCAAATAGCTCAAGTCTACCAGTTTAAATATGATAAGCAAGATGCAATATTTATTGTCACACTAACTACTCAACATAAGATATATGTACCAGTTAGGCTTCATGTGATTGGTCATTGATATTTCTTAAAACAGTAATGACTCTATAGAATAAGCCAAGTAATACATCAGTTGAAAAGTGACCCAGAGAATGTCAATTAAAAACTGCTGTAAGAGTCATGCGGTATAAGACCCATTGAATCGCATCAAGGTAACGACTGCACGATTGGAGTTCAAATAGATTTTGGAAAATGCGTAGTCAGAAAACGTGAGAATTGCATTTCACATGGAATTATGGGTGTCTGAATAGCGGCAAATGTATGCCTCTCTACCCCCCTTTTGATGTTTAATAAAAACATGTTATGAATTATTAATAGCTGAGTCAAATAATAAATATATTATGTTATATGCAAAGACAATCTCTTAAAAGGTAGTTTGCCTTTTCATCCGGCGGCAGCTGTTACTTTTGTGTCCTTTCACGCACCTTGGGAGGGGAGACAATTCGGTTAGAACTTCCATGTGACAGAACGATTGTAAAGTGCTCTAATATTCATGATGTGGACATGTTTACATTATTTTTGCTTAACATTTCACAGTCCTCATCTATATTTTATGTTTGACCTAGTTTTGCAGTGACTTTCGTAAGCTGACACCTGACTTTCTTGCACTGCTTACAGAAACAACAGATGTCCAAAAAAGGACACAATACTCAGAGAAAGTAGAAAATTCAAAATGGTTATGAACTCGTGTTTTTATTTCTCAATGTGCATGGGCTTCCCTTTACCTGATGTAGGCATGTCAAGCTTTTAACAATTTTTTTTTAATTTGAACTGCTGAATATTCTGAAATTTATAAAAATAAATATATATACCAGTCAGAGTCCGCGAAAAGTGCTTTTATTGTACAGGACATTCGGGCAGGTAGATCCTGAATTTCACCTGCCCGAATAAGATTTTGTCTGCCCGAAATTCCAATTTCATAAGGTCAACTGGTATGGAGTTAGTGCGTCTTTAGAGATCTATATCTCATTCTGATGAAATTCTGTTGGATAGAACATGAAAGCTTTTTGTATGCTATATTTATGTTGAGTGAAATAATTTTACTTTACTTGATTCAAGTTTATCAATATTCCAAGTTCTTGTCTTGAACAGATTGTTGACGATCTATAGGCCTAATTGTCCCGGTAAGGTAAATATATTATGATGATTATATAGGTTCATTAGTATCACTACAATCTATCTACTGAATTTTTGGTGTGTATTTAATTCACTTGGTCCATAAGGACCCTTGCTCTCTGTTACACCTTTCTGGTCTCATAAGATATCCAGTGTAGAAACTTTGGCCAAGCTACAGGTATCCATTGCTAATTGCAATAAGCTAAGGTATTGACAGTTTGACACTCATAATCTTTAATTGCAATCCAACTGACACCAATTTGTGTCATTGATGTTTGTCAATTGCACTGGAGATTTCAAAGGCCTGCATTAATTGCATTGGCTGCTGGCCATTGTTATTAACTCATTGACTCTGCAACAGAACTGTCGGACATTTGGGCAGGTAACCACTTTATTTTTACCGGCCACACGCTATTTTTGCCAGTTTTGACCGGCAAACCGGCACTTTTCGCGGACTGTGATACCAGTGATAAGATATTTACATGTATGATGTTTATGACAACATAAAATTACTTTATATACTCAATGCCTCATTAAAGAAACAGTCCCAAGATCGGAATTTAACCCTGGCAGGCATTGTTGGACATGGTGTGTAAGGCAATGTCAATGTGACTGAACACCCATTTTACTTATATGATGAAAATTTGCAAAAGTGGCTGTTTCTGAGACAAAGAATGCCAAAATGCTCACAACATTGAAGATATATTGAAAACTCAAAATGGCTATAGATAAATTTCCCAGGATATTCCGGAAGTGTATGATCAGCTCCATTACCTATTCTCAATGTTTTTTTAAACAATTTTCATTGGGCATTCATGAGGTATTATACACCAAGTAGACCATACTTGAATTTGAATATTTGAATTCAATACTTTGATGTAGCATCAAAGTCTGTACTTATCTTTTTCCGGTCTTCTTCTTTTGGGCTTAACATGCAATATATCTTCGGCCTGGCAAACTCAGAGTCACACATCTTTCAATTACTTTGATCATATCTCCCGAAGTTCCAAGATGATATCAGTCTGGGAGGTCTTCAGCAGAAGCATGGCCATACCTCAGATAGAATCTTTTCCTAATTATATTGAGAGTATTTCACATGGGTCAATGTCAGAGAGGTCTCAACTGGTCAATGTACTTCTCCATTGGTCATCTGTGTGTTCTGTGAGTTACCAATGAGGATACATCTAAATTGGTCAAGTTATGAAAGAGATCCCGGATATTCTGTTCCAAAAAGGGCATACATGCATGTCAGCATTTCGAATCTTTTTAGTAGACAAATTTACTTTAAGAGGAACTTTTTCACTGGCAATGGCTCTTGGAAAATTGGTTCGGATGCAGTTATTGGCAGACACGCTTTTGCACAATTGTTATTTATCAATCCTCAGAGGCCTCCAGTATTACCAAGGCCAGCTATGGTCTTCTTATGAATTTTGTTTTGCAATATATCAGGTACATTTTCCTAATAGGCAAGTAATCTGACCACCTGAGTACTGGCAGAAGGTATTCATCTTTCAACCTATATCTAGGACATGTTATTCTGTATGACAGAGCAAAGTCATTCTGTCACTATATTTTTTGATTTATTACAATTTGCAAGATGAAAAAGACACTATCACCGAGGGGACCTGACTTCGCCTCATTAGAAACCGGTGATGTTGGTACTGGTCTTAAAGGTATTTCTCTAAGAAATTTGTCGAATCATCCAGAAATCACTTAAATGAAAATTGGTATTATTATTAATCACTGCGTACTGCTAAATTATGACCTCATGCAAAGATTTAAAAGCAGTGGTGCGACCCTTAGACATTAGAATTTTTCCAAGAAAAGTTCACGGCTTTTTTTATGATGTAAAATAAACATGCAGTGCATGATGCTGTGAGGATATAGCAGCAGACTATGCACCCTAATATCCTTCACGGACTAATAATTAGTGGCATGAAAGACATTTGATTTTGAAGTCTTGAATGCTTTCAAAACAAAAGTTTTGGAAATTTAAAAAATATGTCGAAAAGCCATTTAGAAGAAATTTTAATGGGAGTTAAAACTTTATCAACTGTGTGATATATCATTGAACAACGCCTACACAATAGCATGCAAGATATATAGCAAAAGAACAATTGGCTGAGTAAAGGCATGATTTTATACTATTAGAGAAAAGTGTGGTGTGTTTTGCCACTTTGATGTCTTTTTGAATAGAAGAACATGATGGGTTTGTTTACCAGGTATTTAGCCGAGTAAAAATAAAGGAAACATAAGTAACAAACAAAAAGAACATATGAAAAAGGGTAGGAGTCAATAATGAGTCTCTGCCTCCTTTGTTGATTTCACCATATATAACATAAAAAGAAGAAAATTGAAAAGTACTGTAACAGTTCAACCTTTAGAATTAGTTTCTTTTATGCAATAAATAATTGCTGTTATGTGCATGATTGAATACAACTGTGATGGTTATTAATTTTATATTGTTATCATTATCCGTAACCATTTGTGATATTGCTTTCTGCTGGTTTACAGACCTTTACCTTCTATCACAAACGGAAATATACACATTTTGTTTATTACGCATTTCCAGTAGATTAGTGTTTTATTTGAGTGCCCAGTTTTGAGGAAGAGAAGGAGCTGGTCCATAACTCATGAAGTTGTCAACACTCAAGGGAAGCCCAGACACTCTTCTTGAGCTGTTTTACTGAGGCATCTAAAACCCTGATTTACGGAGGCTTCAGTGAAGCCTTTAGGTATCCAATTCCATCTGACCTTCTCACACAGAGTTCCTCCGTGGCCTAATGGTTAAGAGTGCTTGTTTGCACAACCACTGGCTCTGAGGGCGTGGGTTCGAATCCCACCCCGGAACTCAATTTAGTCCGAGCCCATGGGACATTAAATGGAAGCGGGTTGTATCCAGTGTTCTATGCTGGGGCAACTGAAAGACCCTGGGCATCCCTGAATTAATAGGGTATGTACCAGACTCACAGTCTTCTCATCGCATCATCATCATACGGCGATCGCCTGCCTCTATATAGCCCACTAAGGTGCTGCAGAGGCGTAAAACACAAACAAACAAACAAACAAACAAACTGACCTTCTCACAAGTCACCTGTTTGCCGAGGTTCTTGAGTGTTGTCATTGCAGTTGAGCAGCGGTATTTTAAGGGACCAAAACTGACAAGGAAGAGAAAGAAAACACTGCAGTACCGCGCATATTCGCAAGAATATAGCCCTCCCCAATCTGGAAAAAAGTTTTTTCTCAACCACAAACTATTTATTTACAGATGTACCAGACATTTATCATGAATGAGCAAACTCCTAACTTACTTTTCTTAATCAAACGATCAAGTGTAAAGTAAACCAATCCTAAAGGAGAGTCTATGTCTGGACTGTAAGGAAATAGTGTTTTTGTTTCATGAAACTTGCAGAGAATTTATTGTCGAAAATATTAAGCTCATGCTCGACCACTGGGGAATCCAAAGATTGTCGGTGGTATCAGTTCATATGAAAACTTCGGCAAAACAGAGGGCCTGTGAAGTCTGGCTGTCCCTTTTATGATTTTACTCTTCCGCAGTATTCAGGTGCAGCGTAGCGCTCGAGCAGGAGTTTATAGTTTATATAATAGAACTTAAATAAAGGCAACTTTAAATATTAATGCCAGCTAAACATAACAAAGCCTCTCTTAACAATATATCATCTGACGGGAGTAGTTAATTTGGCAAACATTGCATTTGCATTAGTGAAAGCTTTTGTGTTTGCAAAATAATCACCATAAAATCACAATGGAATTTAGGATATCATCAAAACAATAGCAAGCAGTCACTGATATTCATTGTCATCTGAGAATTGTTGCCTTTGCTGGATTTTTATTATCATTATTTAGTTCTGATGATATGTTGGTGTTGTAGTTTAAATTACGAGCCCCAAAGATGACTATTATGTTATTGTTTTTGTAAGTTCAAACAGAGCCGATCATAGAGCAAATTGGCAAGGGCATCCTGAATCACTGGTTCACTCCTGACATTGAGCAGGTCTTCCGCAGTTTTCTCAAGCCTGGGTATATCCATGCAAATAAAAACAATTATTTTGTAACTCTGTGTTTGCCTGTCTATTTGTACCCATTGAATGTGTACTGTTTCAGTTCAAAGTAAACCACAGGCTTGTCACCTTGTGCATGCTTTTTGGCCAGTCACAACATATAACTATTCAGAGGCATGGTGGTCAGATTTAGTCTCATGTGTTATTTTGGTTGACTTAATGCATATTGATTTTACAATTACTTCTATGGCGAAGACTCAGAGACCTCAGATTATTTTCAAAAATCTCTGCGTTTTTTATCAATGATATATGTAGTGAATCGCTGAAGAAATACTAAAAATGATATGTGTTTTTCTCAAATTGATGTAGGGGAGACCAGGGCACATTGGGAGACTTTTCACATCTACTGATTCTATTCAATGCTGAAAACACTTATAGCTGAGCAATTCAGAAGTTTGCATGAATATCAAAATGCTATTGAGATTAAAAACAAGGCATAAGAGATTAGACTGCCTCCACACATTTGCAGCAAGAGAGTAAAATGTGATGTAACCATAACCCTCCGAATGGGCCCCGAAAAAAAAAACATTTTAAATATATTTTTTAAAAACAAAGAATGGAATTACATTTCAAGCTGTATAACAAACCAATCAGAAAAGTATAAGCGATCGTTCTTATGAGGCTTCACTGACATTTAACGAAACAAAGAAGTTTTCAAAAACTTGTCGGAACAATCAAATACCATTTGTTTTATCACTGATTTTACATCACTTCAAGGTATATGTCTCCTACGGTGCAAAGATACAATTTGTCTGGATAGGTATATCACAGAAGAAGCAGAACTTTCCTGACACCTATATTCACAAGAAAGTCACTCTAACACATCGTATTGCTGTTCAGACCCCATCAACTGAAATAATACCAAAGCTGTAGATTGCATGCTTTGTCCTTTAGTTACTCAGCAGTTTTTAAAATATATTTTTTAACTAAAAGACATCATCAACTCAAGGGTGTTAGTCTTACAGTGGTGTATTTGAAACATACAGTAAAATATATATATCATATAATAATTAACCGAAATCAATAATGCTGTCTTTGTTCTTAATAATATGGTTCAGTTTTAGCTTGCTCATTATAGGTTGTTGCTGAATTATGGTTCTCAGTTTATACTTTCATCTTTTCCTGCACCCGCAACATGCGGACTGACTCAAAAGTAAAAAATAGTCTTCAAGTTCCTTTGCTATGTTCCTCAAAAGGTCCTCTAGTTACAGTAGTGTCCATTGTCACAGCATGCCACATCTTCACAAAGTTAAAAGCTAGATCGATGGTATAATATGCTCAGTGTTAAACCAGTCACATCTCTTTAACAGCAACTACCCCTATGAACACCAAGAATTTTCATTTTATGATAGAAAACCATGTTTTTGTGTCTCAAGTTGTTGTTTTGATGGTAAATGTCACAAAAACTGACAACAGCTAGTTTTACGGTGTGTGCATCATTCTCTGAACTGTGATATTTTCATAATGAGAAATTCTATTGTTCAAGCTTCAGATTGGCCAGGTTGGTTCATTCTGCTAGTTACCAGAACCAGAATTTGTTATGGCAATGCTGATATTTTCCATATATATAGTTGGCAAGGAAGTGGAAGCTTTTACAAAAAACAACATTTATATAATGTATAGTATATATATATGTATATATACATGCATAATGCTTCAAGGAAGAAGTATTTGGCTTGTGTTACTTGGTTAGCATTTTTATTTGGACAAAAATTACTTCTGTCATGTCTCGGAGCATATTTTTTGCTTATTTGTAACAAAAATAAGAGTTTTTTTTGCAATATCTTAAAAAGTAATTTATTTAGGTCCTATATATGTATGGAAGTTGAATATAAACTTGGGTACTGCGGAAATTTTGGTGCCAAGATTAGGTCTCTAGCTCTATTAGTTGCTGAGATATGACGTTTTCTGTCCATTTTGGGAATATTTTGTACCGTAATATGGGGTGAATAGGGACACTGGGGTGAATCGGGACAGAACAGGGACACATTTTATTTGCTCAAAAGCACCAATTTCTACTTGCATTAGGAATTTGATTTTTGGCACACTTTTAGTTAACATACAAGCGCATAATGTGGTAGAATTTTGTATTTCTAACTGCAGGCAGTGAGGAGCTGCAGTACCTTAAACTTGGCGCTGCAGGAATGTCTTTTTACATGGTGGTCAAAACTTTGCTTATACCAATTCAAGTATAAATACTAGAGCTACCAAACTTGCAGCAAACTTTAAAATCTGTCTAATGTGTGTTTAGGAGACCATAAATAATGACTGGATATGGGATGGTGTATATTCGGTCCTGGTGCAAATCCAGGTTAATGGCAAATTTTCCGGATTAACCAAAATAACCATACTAATTTGCATTCAAGTGTAGTGGTGTAGCTTTTTGATGAATACTATTGAATATGGCGTCATTTGCAATAAATTTAGTCCAGAATTATCAATTACTAGAAAAATTAGAAGAAAACTGCAATTTATAACAGTTTTCTGTCATTTATCATATTTTTCTAAAATCTGCATATTATTAAAGAAATTGATTTCAGATTTTCCTAAAAAAATTTTCTGGCACGTTGAACATGTTTTCTAATATTTCTTCACAAGTAGCAATCACTCAAAGTAGGTAGGGAGCATTGATAGTGGAAATAATGGACTGTCCCGATTCACCCCAAAGTAAGGGGTGAATTGGGACAGTGGTTTTCTGGACCTGGAGCATTGGCAATTTGAGATATCATTTCAAGCTTCTAGGGGTACTTAGACCTTGTGCCCAGACACAATTTGACACCACATTTTGATTTATAGATTGATTTTTGTCCATGCTATGAAAGGAAAACGGCCAAATCTGCCCCAATTCACCCCATATTACGGTAATACAGATTTTTGAAGCCGTGGTTGCACCCCTAAGCCTTCTTATAAATATGTCAAAGAAATTTTGCAGAAAATGTTTATTCCCATAGTACAACAAATTTGCATGTAGAGTAAATTGATCGGATCAGTTAAAAAAATCATGGGGCATTTGATGCACCCTAATATCTCCCTGTGGAGGGTGCAAATCAGCATCTGCTTCCCATTGCATTAATGCATAATATAAACGGCCGCCATGGCTTTTATTGTGATTGCCAAAATTTCATCTTTACAAAAAGATACCATTTCCTGAGCTGTTTCCCATATTACATATGCGGTCTGATATATACAACTACTTGTTCAGACACCCGCTAACATTCCATTATTTCTTTAGACAAACGTTTTAAAGGCGGTCTCTTATCAAAATAACTTCGCAAAATTTTTAAGTGGGTCGACACTAGGGATAATTGCAGAGAACATGAGGGGGTTTCCAAAATTCATCTCATTGCGTGCACCCTATTATCCCTGTATGAAGTGCATAATTCCTGCCTTTCCTGCCACAGTGTCAAAACGAGGCTCAATCAGTCAAGAGATGTGACGTCACAGGATGGGTTAGAAAAGAGGGCCTATAAATAGATCATGACGCAACCATAATCAGTGAATCAAGTGTCTGACAATCAGCTGGCCAAGCGTGAATAGGAACTGTCAAGATACCTATGATTTGCCTGTGTAGGCCTATTATAATTATCTGTATAAAAGTTTGCATGAAGATGAGCACAAAATCTTTTTTTCTCAAGTCTTATTCCATTAAATCAAATCAACATTTTCAAGTCTGAGGCCTACTCTAATTAAGCCTGTTGTTTCTTTTAGCCTATTCATTGTTCTCTAAACTTCTGAAACGACAGCTATTTCAACCACTGTAAACTCGTCATAAAATTTAGAATGAGTTATTAAATTTTGTTGGTGTGAAATATTTGCTAAAATCAGGCCTACAGTAACAGATCGGGGCCCATTATTTTGCATGTCTTATCATATTTTCTAAAGTCTTCCAGAAGATAGACCTCTGGGGGCCATTAAAAAATCAGGCAGGCCATATATCAGACCAGTGGCGTATTTAGGGGGCATTGGGCCATAGCACCCCTCAGGCCAAAAATTAACATGGAAGAGATAGGAAAATCCGCGGAGCACCGCATATTAACCCCATAATCGTCCCCTCTGAGGCCATTTCTAGATACGCCCCTGTATCAGAACAAACTGCGTGTCATGTCTATTTGCCTGCAAGCATTGAAATATGTTATGGTATTTTGTAGGCAAGAGTACTCTGAAAATGTAGGAAAAACAAGAAAACATAATAGGCCATTTTAGACCAATGTAAGATGAAAAATATACTTCAATAAAATGTTGCAGATACTGAGAAAGCAGTCTGTTAGCAGAGAAGATAAGGCTTGTTGGCCTGCAAACACTGACATGGTCCAGCGCACACACTAGCAGGCAGGAATAGGCTGGACTTTGTGACGTCATTTCTCTCACAATAATAGACTACCCAGTCTATTACATCACGTCCACTTGACCTAGTTCTCTTTTTTCCGAGGAGGATCAAGAATATTATTATAAAGGCTCACAAAAGCTGCTGCATTGTTGTTAATTTAGCAATTATGTCAAAACGAAGGTATGGAACCCATTGTTCTGGTAAGAATCTAAATATTCGCAGACATGACCCCTGATCCTTAGAGACCGCCTTTAAGAGTTTAGCAAAATAGAATTATGATTATGACAGTGTCATCTCGACAATATGGGACTAGAACGAATACAAGAAAAACAAATCCAATTTAGGTAGTTTCGGGAATCTAGTTAAGAAACTTAGCTTTTCCTTGAAATTGAATCACATAACCCTAACTGGATTTTTGAAAAGACATTCAAACAATGAACTGCACGCACTATTTGTCAGTGGTTGAAGGAAATTCTAGGAATAAGTCTTAATTTGTGAATAATTTGATTTGATGAAAACAAAATCATGTTTATGATGAAAACATTATTTTCGTTCTTGTGATAAATTAAACATAACCTAACATAGGCGTATCAGCTGATTTACATTTTCACTGACAAAAAACATATGCCACTTTCACTATATAATCTGCCTGGTAAGTGCATCAATAATTTTTCAATTGGCAATTGAGATCATGTTTGTATGGCTCCAAAATGAGTTCGTCATTAATAATCCATCGAATAAACAATAGAAAAGTTAAAGTATATGTAAAAAACATTTCAGGTCATGAATGCTTATAAAACTAGCTAATTATAATTTATCAACCTCATTCTGAGATCATAAATTATTCTGACTATTGAGATAATTATGATAGTCCAACTGTTTAAATAAAACAACAAAATGAACTTCTGGACACCAGATTTATCCTCTGTGACCTGAAAATTAAAAGGGACACTGGAATTAACTAAAGAAAGCAGTACTTGGCAATCAAAAGAAGTTCTGAGGTCAATTTTATCCAAAAATAGCCAATGGGCCATCAAAGTAAGATGACAGCAGTTGCCGGATTAATGTTGGCTTAGCAGAGCTGTGACTCTTGTCCCAAGGTCTTACTTGGTGTTTCAGATGAAAGCCGAGAATATTTCTTGGCCTCCCAGGGTGGCTTAATGGACGAGGTGTAAATTGAAGGAATCACAACCTTATTCCTTTTTGTTAGAAGAATTAGTGTCTGGAATTAATCATCTCTGAAAAAAAGATTCTTATATATTGGTATTCCCATAGATATGGTTAAAATCTTATTGAAGTTTGTTACTGAGAAACTTCTTTGATTTCAGTATTTACAGCAGTTTTGACAAGCATAATTGTAACATTTCAAACTGACAATGAATTTAGCTTTTTCTGATTGATTATTGAAAAATCTGAAACCAACAAAGACTCATCAGATTTTGCTTAAATGAAAATATAAGAAGTTGAAAAAGAGACCCTCAGATTTACCGCTGTTGAAAAAGGGTTATTTCTGCAGTTAGGGTAGGAATGAAAATACGGTTTTTTTACTCACTTTTTCCCCTATTATTTGAACAGTCTGCTGATGATGATGTTCTGCTGATACAATGATATATCATAGGTGGGGGATGCTAAGGGGAGTTGACCATTGGGGAGTGTTGGTCCACCTTTGTTTGCTAGAAAGTTGTTTGTAACATTGGTGTATTGCTTCCTCTTTGCAATGTCTCTTGTGCTATTAGAACAGAAACAGCTGCAAAGCATTGAAGTGGACAACCCTGAATAAATTTGGCAATGGTCTTATTGTCATCGTTATTCTAAACAAACTCCTTGCAAAGACAGTGCACATGATTTTAATGATATAACACCTCAGCTAAGTGTTATCCATCCAAAGAAAGACAACCTTTTGGCAGATGGTTTTGAAATAATCAAACTGATTCGGGTGTATTGCAAGTTTGTATCATAATCACACCCGCTCAATGTGGAAGCAAGTCAATCAGGTATGCAAGCAAAATTGTGCCATTCACAGAGTGAACAAATTTTATTTATGATACAATATTGCTATTTGTGTTCAGAACCAAGAATCACAAGCCGCGGTAATGTGCCTGTCACCTTTGTGTCCTTTCCAGCACCCTAGCGGGGGAGTGATGTAAATGTTGGAAACCAAATAGGATTTTTATGAAGTGCAAAATGTACATGAGCCTGGGGAAAGAGGTCACGATCGAAGGTTATTTACCTTAATATTAAGCTAAAGTTTAACTCAACAGATTCAGATCAGAATTTATTTAAATGACATACATAACTTAAGTAATGAACAAACTTAAAATGAAAAGAATGTCTAAAAGATTTTATTGGAAAAAAGATGGAAAATATTTTTCAGTTACAGTAGACAACAAGTGATTACAGTAGACGAAAAATGAGTGCTTACAGAAAAGCTGTTGTGGCCAACAATGACATCACAACATGGCCTATCAATTTATTGAAATGAAGTGTCAATTTATCATTGGCTAACTGGTGACCTCATTGGTGAATGGTATGTCTTTGTCAGTGACTCTGCTTAATCACATAGGTAAGTAGAGCCCATGACCTCACTGGCCGCTTACACTCATAGAGTTTATCATGATAGGAATAGAGCTAGACATTGATTTGATTTTTTGTAAGCACTCGTTTTTGGTCTACTTTAACAGGGACAAGTGAGTTAAATTTACTAATTTATTTCTTTGTTGTGATTGTGTCACATTTCTGCAGAAACTCTATTGCTAAATGTCAATGTCAAATAAACATCAGTTCTAGGGCTTCACTTAATGAAACTGAATGTAAGCAGGGAAATCATTTGATTAGTTTTTTCAATAAAAAATATACATAGTGCAATTTCAATTTTCAACCAAAGACAAGCTTGAAGCACTGATAATGGTTGACTCGGTTAATCTTAATAATATATACAGAAAAAAATATAAACAAAATGAAAAAAGGTGCTGCTTTCTGCAGGACCATTACATACCGCATGAATCATGATGTAATATGGAATTTGTAAATACCTCTGTTATATTCAAGGCATAGAATGGGTATTTAAGTTGTTGTTTATGACAATAGAAATTCAATAGAGTTCATTAAATATTAATTCAAACCAAAGCCTTCCAACTCGTAAACCAGATTTATAACTTCAGTCGACGTTGTGAAATTTCGCCTTGAGTAAATTTATGCGATACTAACCCTGACTTGTTTTTTCATCAGAATCATAAGACTGTGTTCAGTCTGATATCACAGGTTAAAATACATGATTTAGCCTAAAAAAGTAAATTTATTCCATTTTCAGACTGGCTGGTTTGTAGATCAATTATTCATTGCGTTACATGTTTATGATGTCTACTGGGCATGTTTGTCAATTAAGTACAATTTTATTCATGCAGCGAAACGGCGACAGGCAGTTAAGCGAAGCAAATTGAGCACTAGAGAGGTTTCAAAAATCTGTGCAGTGTTGGTCTCGACATCAGTGGTCGACAGCAGGAAATTAGGTCATGTGGGTCTGGCTTCTTATCAATGATTTATTTTTCGAATTTAACAAAACATGAACTATTTCTCTTCAAAAGGGTCTATAAAATTCAATTTTCTCCAGTTGTATTCCCTGTACCTATAGTTTTATGGAATCGTTGATTATTAGCCTTGACACTGAGCAATTAACCTACATGCAAGTTATTGTTGTTGTTTTTTATTACTATTTTAATATTGTTTTGTAATGTCAACAACATAGCATAGACATAAATTTGACAGCTATCAGTGTTGTCTGGATTTTTAGTTTTTACTATTTAGCCCATTATCTATCAATGCCATTTATATGTCTATCTATCTATCTGTCTATCTATCTATCACTATCTATTGATCTAATTTATCTTTCTATTCTAAATTTCTCTATATTTTTTCTATTTATTTTACTTTCAATTTTTTTAAGAGCAATATAACTGCCTTTCATACATCGAAAGTTATAAATTCAATAATTATGGTAACACTGTCAGTCCTACAACAGCTTTTTAAGTGCTGCGCAAATTTCATGGCTGTGCCATTTACTTATTTTCCATGTGCTCACCAAATGCATGCAAAATTTAAGGTGATTGAAGTAATAATTAATGCAGCGATAACAAGCTTGAATCAGAAAAAAAGCAAATAGGCCGTCATGGTAAGATGACTGCAATCGCAGAATTTGGGTTGGTTTGACAGAGCTGTCGCTCTTGTCCCGAGGTGTAACCAGGTGTTTTGCTGGAAAGTGGAGATGACTGTCTGGCATTTCAGGGTTGCTTAGTGGTTTTTTTTTTTCTAAATTGAGGGGAGACCTGGCTTTCCTCAGTTTTTCTAAAAGTTTTTATTGGCTCAAACTAGCCATGAGTCATTCCATTAAAAAAATGTGTGATTTTGATAGTGCATCGGGAGATATGAGATGGCAAAACAATTCCTAAAATAGTCTTGGAAAATCTTAGATTAATTTGAAAAACTGACATGTCAGCCTACTGATGTCACAATTTTTTATATGTGTTCTCTCATTGTCGGATGAAGGTGCATCAACCCATGAAGCAGAAGAATGTTGCTGAGTATCAGCTATTAGCCTCAAATAAGAATGTTGAATGTTGTGGGTTGTGATGTCACCATTCTAATATACGGTATAAACTTCTATGATACAGGATTATTGGGAATTATCAATTAAGTTATCATTTCTGTCTATTATCCATTTGTCATTATTGAATATTTCTTTTAGATACGTCAACAATATTTTACCAAATCGTATTGTAAATTTTTCGATGTTTTCTGAAGCATGTCGTAGACAGTTACAATTAGCTAAAACTTCTTTACAATTTGTTATGTTATAACTTCACTGTTATCATTGTTGTTATGTTACACCAAATTAAGTTCGCCTATTTTGGATTGATTCACAACGTGTGAATATGTGTATAAAAGGTTACCTTAATTATGTATAGAAAATGAAATTTAAGATTTTAATTAAGTCCAGTCATTGCGAAAAATATTGAGTGAAAAATAACAAATTATTATATATTACAACTTCCATTACATCCAATTGAATATCGTCAAATGTATTTACTGTAACATGTTAATTTTTCATATTATACATATTTTAGGAATGAAAAATCGACTTTTTAACACTGTTTTATTATGCCAGAAAAACAAAAATTGTGTATGAAAATCATAGTTGTATGTCTGGTAATCATGCATTATGTATTTTATTTTATTTTTTTAGAATTTCGAATGTTAGATGTATGACTGGATACTTATTATGATAAGATAATGACTGACAAATATTCAAATAGTGTAAATTCTTAACTTTGATGATATATTATTTATTTTTGAAATTGTTTTTATTGTTTTTATTTATTTGTAATCTATGTCAGGGGGTGCATTCACCTTTGGGTTATAGTATATATACTCGAAAGTTCCCCTTTTCACACCACTTTGTAGTTTAACATTTTAATTGAAATATTTTTTTTGTAAATTAATGTACCAGGTGTGGGAAAATAAAATAAATCTAAATCTATTATCTAAACATTATAAAATAACAAATTATCCAATTGTGCTCATATTGCTCTGTTAGATACATATTACATGAGAAATGTTTCAAAATCAGTGAAAATTTGTATATGTGACATTGAAAAGTGATTGTCCAAGATCTGTGGCTGAAAACAGAAAAAATCTATTTAGCGGAGTCACCTTTTCTCATTTACTGGCAACAATAACTTTATTGGCGCATTTTTGAAAATATATAAATTCTCCAGGTGCTGAACACAGGTGGTCATATTTCTTGCAATACTTTCGGTTGTATTAAAATAACCAAACACAAAGCAATATTCATAAGACCACAGCTGGCGAGTTGGTACAGATAGCCACCAAGGAATAAAACTGTCAAAAGGTCTTTGTCGGTGACATTATATTTTGGCTGGCAAGATTGATGTTTTTGCTGAAGCTATTTGAAAGTACTTTTTTCAAGTCACATATCCTTAACTCGCACTGCCAACAGATCCTAGTATGAGACATTTCATAACATATGAGAACATTTTTGTTTCAAAAGAAAATAATATAATCTGTTCAAGATCTGTGGCTAACCAAATAGAAAAACTTGACATTTTCATCTTTCATCACATAATTTTGTTGACAACAATGACTTTTTTGGTTCAAATATGACAAAGAATGAATTCCACAGTGCATGCCTGAACACAGGTGGCTACATTTCTTGCTCTGTATGATTCTATACCAAAACAAGACAATACAAAGCAGCATAATTACAAGAACACTGCAGTTGAGTTGGTACAGATGGCCTCCAAGACATAAACTGTCTGTGACATTAGGTTTTGCCTTGCAATATTGATTTTTTTACGTGAAGTTATTTGAGAGAACTTTTTTCACTTCACATATCCTTAACAGTTACTGTTAACAGCTCCTAATAAGAGACATTTGACAACATATATCTGTACCAGAAAAGATAGAAAAGAAATTTAACTTTGTCAACTTTTCTCCAAATAACTTTTATGGTTCACATAAATTTGATAATGGTGACATTCCCCATTGGCCAAACTCAGGTGGCTATAGTTCTAGCAATGAAACCAATGTATCAAAATAACAAAAATACAAAGCAGAATATGCATAACAACACAGCTGGTGAGCTTGGTTCAGATAGCCTCCAAGGAATATAACCATCAATATGCCATTGTCAGTAACAATAAGTTCTTGCTAGGCATACTGATGTGTTGCTAAAGTTATTTGAGATAACATTTCTGTCCACAATCCGAGAGGTGTGCATATGAAATCTCCAGTCTTGCATGGTCCAGTTTCTAGAATGCTTTAAAAATAATATACACGTTGCATTTAAATTGAAATATTGAATAATACTGAAATACTGAATATTCATGTCTTGCTACTTGGAATGTGCAGTTGCTCTTAATATTAAGATTTCTCAACAGGAGAACTCTTTTCTCTACAGTTTGATAAGCATATGTGTGCATATTTGCTCTCTGTGTTCTCCAGATAATGTTATTTCATTGGGTTGAGAGACTTTGCTGATGTCAAGTTAAATCTTAATAAAATAATTTTATTGACAATTTTAAAAACCCATATCAAGCTGAATGTCTAAAGTGGCTTTGATATCAAATATGATATACATTATGTTGTGCTCAGAATATATATATCGGCCAGCCTATAATCAATTCATTGTTCTTTTAATTGTCCAACGACGCTGCAAATATTATTCTGAATGCATATTTCACAGAATTTAGCTAAGTAAACAACATACTTAATTCTTGTCAAACTCCCAATCGATGGGTGAGGCTTTTTCGCACTTAAGAAGACTGTAAAAGAATATTCCACAAACAAAAAATATCTAAGCTGTAGAGTGGTTGCTTTGAAAGCCAATTCAAAAGCTTTGCCTTTCCCTGCAAAAGGATTACTTTGTTCCTGGTCAAATTGGATTACAACAACAAATAACTGCCATTTCAAAGGTTTACAGAAAAAGTTGCTCTAATGTATAAATTGCGCACTCTTAGATTTTCATAGTTGTTAGATACCAATTTGCAGCGTTCTAAACATGCATTCATGTCTGTTAATTCCGACCGGAGCACGATATCTAACTGACACAAAAATGCACGATAGAACTGGACAGTGAGTTGTCTAACGTACTAAGACATCATACGCTTCTTCTATTACACCCTTTAACTCATAATTTTTCCAAAATAAACAATAATGTGATTGTTTGTTTGCTGTCGTTAACAGTGTTAATCCTTTGCAGGGGGTTAACATGCCATATTGTCAATCACATACCGGCTTTTTCTATGGTATACGTATCTTTGTGATGTCTAAACAGTGACGAATAGATGTTAAGTTTTTTTTCCGTTAGCATGCTCTTTTACTATAATTAAAGTCATTTGTGTTTATTTTAGGAATTTTTGCATATTCATTGTTTTCCATACACTTGTGATATCTACCACACACTATTTCTAAATCCCTTTCAATCTTATGCTGAATCAACATGCTAACTGCCAGTTTAGTTAGGCAGTATCATTTGACAAAAAGATTAGATATATGTTAATTTCGATCTGAAAGCAGATGTGAGTCTTGCAATAATGCAGGGTTCTAAATTTTGAAATTTGTCAACTTACTCATCCAAGCAGGATAACAGTCAGCTTTACATGTAAACGGCTGTAATTATTGTCCCAAAGTCTTACTACTTGGCCTCTTAGGGTTGTTCTTTTTTTAGTCATATCAGGAACTGGTAAAGAAAATTTGACTATTAAATAATTTTGGATCAGTCAAAAATTTCTCTCCTGTAAGTACATGTAACTTCCTTGTGCTGGTAGCTGAGTCACAAACGGACCAGTAAGATACCAGACCTTTTTCACCATAGGTATTAGCCTTCATGGGTTTGAATCTCTGGTTGAGGAATCTAGATTTTTCGGAGAAACTTCATGAGCAAAACAACAGCTGGATGTAATACAGGTGAGACGTTAAATTGTTGCTGGTATCAGCAACAACGTCAGGCAAGTAAATTATCCCTCACATGAGTAAATGTGTTACATGTTGAGGACTCCTGCTCACTCATCTCATGCATCAATCAACCCTCGTGAGTTTCCTGAACCTTGCTCAGAGGGCTGCACTGATAAACATTTAATTATCTATATCTATCCTCAGCCACCAATATTGATAAGCACTTAAATGAACATGCCTTCCTAATTTTTAGAACGTTCATTGTTGTGTTTAATATCTGATTAAAAAAATCCAAATATACCAAACAATCGCCTGCAAATAAGGCCTGATAACAGGGGACGTGATTATCAATTGGTGACACATTGATTTGTTAATGAGATAAAATAAATTATCTTAATATCGTTCCTGTCAAGATTCTGAAACGGGATTTACAAATATTAGATAATCATCAATAAAAATCATCATTTTTGTGTGCATCCGTTAATTCTAATGACAACAGATCCAATTATGCTCCTATTGCATAATATCGTGTGAGCCAAATCATCGTGCCTTAGCTGCGTTATCATCTCAAGGCATGGAAAATTTTAAAATAAGACCTCAGAAAAAGCTAAGAACAATTACAAGATTGGTTCGGAAATCTGGGGCTGAAAAGATGGAAAAAAAACTGAACAGCTTCTTTCGCATATACTTCCATGATGCAGTTAATTTTCATGCACATTTTTTGGAAGAAAATAATTTTAATTTGCATTCGTAATACAATCACCTATATTATTATTTTTTTTACCTAGACACATGTTGTTTTTAACAAATTTGTGCAATTTCCATTATGTGTGGGCTCATATCCAAATTCTGTTGTTTCCATATTCAATGAATCGCAATTTTTTTATCGTTACTTCCAGGCATGTTTGTCAAATAAATTTTAACCAGTTGTGTATACTGACAATTACTTATCTACACAGTTAATTGTTTATAACCTCAAGCTTGAATGAATTAATGAAGAAAAATGGATTTGATTTGATAATTTGAGTGTAGAAATGAACAATCCCTTGAAACAAACAGATGGGATATGCTAATAAGAAAGCAATGTCTGAAGGGATTGAAACAGTAAGGTAGCTAAAATGAAAATAGCCTGTAGGCCAATGAAAGACAGTTAACAGCAATCCCAAGGTCTCAGTTGATGTTTGGAGGAAAGCTGAGATGATTACTTGGCTTGCCTGGGTTGCTTAATGGGCTGTGCACAAATGAATGTGAATCCTGAAATAGCTCAATTTTGATCGCTTGAATTACACAGTGAGTTTTTCATGCCTTTGTACCTACTGCTACGACTTATTCATTTCATGGAAACTGTGTTAGAAATTACCTATTAAAAAAGAAACATTTTCAAAAGTCCAGGTAAATATCTTATGTTTGTCACTTAGCTCTATTATAACAGATCTCATATAAGTGCACATGTGCCATTTTCCATGTGAATCTATGTAAGGATGACGTCAGTATTGAGGTACTGAAATCACAATCTGGGCACTCCCTATGAACATTTGACACAACCACAGCTACATATTGATTCCAAGTGCTAACAACAAATTAGGCTTACTGGCTAAGTGTGAACAACAACTGATTGCAAGATCTGTTTTCATATGTGTGATTGTGCATGATAGTTTATTCAATTGGTGCATGTTATCAGGGATTAGAAACTTTGGTTGTTTTAAAACATCAACAGAATGAGCAGTGCAGACCAACATTTTAGCAGTTTCTCATGGATTTATAATGATATGATCGTAGAAGGACCCAAATAATACAGCTGAATCTGTGAATATACCACCATGACCTCATTATGCTCATACTGACATCACATGAGCACTGTGGCAGTTGAAGAGAACATGGCACACTAATATGAGATCTGTAATAACTGCTTTTAGTTTGGGGAAAAATGTAGATTAAAAAACCAATGCGGCCAGAATCTGTGTCTGGAACATCAAAAATAAACGTCTTAACCTTTTTCGCATGCACAGTTTTTTGACAATAAATGAATTCCCCTCTGGCTGAGCACAGGTGGCCATATTTCTTGCATTGCATATCAAAACAAGGCAGTACAAAGCAGTATATTATTAAGACCACAGCTGGCATGTTTCGTAAGAAATGGACCTCATGGAATAAAACTGGCAAAAAGCCATTGTTAGTGCCAATAATGCGTTTCTCAAGAGGATTGTTGTTTTTCTGAAACTGATTTGCTTGGATCTTTTTTCTGTACCATCAGAAAAAACAGAATACAATAGCCGAAACATAATCGGTATGTTAGGTTATTTCTCTGAACCAGCTCAGTTTGAAGAACTATAAGCATATTTGCAATGGCAGGTCTTCGGAGTGGGAAAATTTGGGCCAGAGTCTTGCATACATATTTAGGAATGTTGCAGATCTTTTTGCTTAAATGAGAACCAAATTGCGCTGGCTGCAACTTTCTTACTACTATTAAGCAATCATTTGTGTTCAGAGTGGCCAAGCAGGGTCATCAATCTTAAGGGTATCAATTGGGAATTATTTGCGGATGCTGCAAACATAATCTATTTTGCTTATGGGAACCTGACCGGTTTGCAAGAAAGAAGAAAGCACAATATTTTTTAAAAAGTCTGTTTTGCTCATGACACTGACAAGCAGATAAGATAACATGTTGTCCAGCACTTGAGATGAAAGAGACAAACTCAAGAAAGCCTGTGTATGTTCTGCCTTATATAGGATTATTTTGGTCCCCATCTCAATTATTAGTAATCCTTTTTGGCTTAGCTGCTTGCATTCCACAGACAGACATTTTCTCATACAGATTAATGAGCACAAACAGTACATGTACCATATTTAGTTATCTTTCATTTTTCCAGCATTCATATTTTTAGATGTTGGCTATATCTCTCGTAGGTTCTCTTCAAATATTCCAATTTAACAGTGAACTGCGAATAAACATGAGATTACCGAATATGAAGAGCCAATCTTCCAGTTTTGTTTTGTGTGCTGTAAACCCGTTCCCATCACTTTACGGCAGTTTCTGTTAAATAACAACAATGTTTGCTATAAAAACATAAAAAGCATACAGATTTGTTACATAATTTACCTTGTATTGGATTAATATTGGAAAATTTAGGAATGCATATCAAACAAGGTCAATTGTCGTAAAATAAATGGTCACGAAACGTCACCGTGTATTGTAACTGCAGTGCTGGTTGATGCTATTGCAAATCCGACGCCTTGAGGGCATCAAACTAAAGAACTTATATCAATGATATGAGTACCGTAGCATAATCAATCTTAGAAGTTTACCTTCTGCCATGCCATACTTTAAAATGGCAGTCTATCATGAAAGCAGCAGTTTGAGTAAAAAATGGCATGCCATATTTCACCCCTATACCCTACTAACCCACATTCATATGCGTTAGCTTGTTTGGGATTACTGTTAATTGGATGAGAAACAGAAGCGAATGTGGATAATGATCCTGTCAACCAGAACATAGACGGCAAACAGGTTTTGCTAAATGTCTCAGTATTTTGCATCAACTGACAACTACTGAGCAACATTTCTCCTTATGAGTTCGGAGATGAAGCTGAAAAGAAGATCCGATGTTATGTATAGTATGAGTGACAGGTTGTGTGATGGGAAGTTATTAGCTAGGCCCAGAAACGATTGTTTGGAGCACATTAGGACATCTACAAACAAAATCTTGCAAATTAGTCGATGAGTTATGTACTGAGACATGTTTTCCCAACTCTGAGGCTGAGTCTGACCACCATGTTAATATTGCAGACCTATTAATTGCAAAACTTCCAAAGAAATTATTTTTTCGGCAACTTACTGTGCATGCTTTTTTTTCTATCTTTGACGATTGGAAAATTTATAAAAAGAAAAGAAAAGCTGCTCAGTTTGCATGCCTGGTTATGACAGTTGTGGGTAGCTTTCTTAGACCTGTCAAGAACAGAACAACTACTTTGCTGTTAACCCTTAAAGCAAGGACATTTGGAACGGTTTCGTTTGCCTTTATGAGTCAAAGATGCCAGGTTAAAATAAAGCCACTGTGGTAATTTAGCTTGGTACCTACCATTTAATACCACGGCGTCGGGGACAATCTCGTGTTGGATCTTCCAGCGTGCGTCTTGTGTCTCGCGTCTCGGTCTTGTCTCTGATTCGCCTCTTCTCGCTCCTGCCGAGACCACGGCGACCTGGCGCGCCCCTGGCGGCCACCACACTCCTCCCCGTCATATATATAGCTGTGCACAGCGGGGGGGGGAAAACCCCCATGTGACTTACTAACTTACCCAGCTGGGGCCGGGCTCCCTGGGGACTCGGGCCCACAGTGGGTAAGCTTTACTTGCCATTTAACATCATAATTTTAAACATCTACATGCTTATGTATGTCATAAGGCCAACAGGCCAACATTTTGCGAGGCCAACTGACCAACATATTTACATATTTCAGGGGGCCAACTGCCCAACATATTTCAGGGGGCCAACTGCCCAACATATTTCAGGGGCCAACTGCCCAACATATTTCGGGGGGCCAACTGCCCAACATATATACAAAAACCCCTCAAATCCCCCTCCCCTCCTCTCTTTGGCGCTTACTGGCCTAGGGGATGCCATATAAGGCCTTGGCATTGGAAGCCGAGAGGCTGAGTACTACCCTCGCGGGCAGATTCCTCACCCTCCCGACTAACTTTGCCAGCTGGTAAATACACCAGGGGGAAGTGGGGGCAGGCCTTGGACCTAAGTAAGGCGCATCGGACTCCAAAATCAGGAAGTCCATTCCAGTGCGCCTCACGAAGTCAAGCCCCTGGCCCGGTTCCAGAGACTTGGATGAGGTGCCGAACTTAGTATTCGGGAACACCTTCAGCCAAGCCTGGGACTCTGCCAGGGAGCCTGTGAAACAGTGGACATGGATGGGGTGTCTGGTGGGAACACCCTCATCCTTAAGGAGCGTCACTGCTTCATCCAAGACCTCACCAATGGTGATAGTCGTGCTGCCCCGGAGGTGCAGGACGAGAACCTTGTTCAGGGAGACGCCAAGAGTTGCGTGCTTCCTGAACATGCGGCTCTGTGGTCCCCACGCCGTCCGGGGCACGACTTATCGAGGCCGAACTCACCCACGCCAACGCACCTGGGCCCGGAGGCCAGGTCGCGCAACTTAGCGAGGGTGAGTGGCACTGGGTCGGTGCCAGCCAACCTGGGGTGCAGACCAAAGGTATGGTACACGCCCAGGGAGTGGCTGGTAACCTCCCCAGACAAGTCAAGGTCCACGGGGAAGGGACCCGTCCAGTCTCCCTCAAAGACATGGTTGTCAATGAGGAAGTCCATCCGGAATCCCTGGGTCCCCGCGGACCAGGACTTGACGGCCTGGTCCAAATCCAAACCACTTTTGGCGACGGCCAGCCGAAAATGGCAATGACCGTCGCCTCCGGTGGCCCACCTAGGCTCGGCGGCCAGAAGATTGGGCGGGGGCGAAACTACGGGGATGTCCCGCAGTTTGCCCTTGTCGTCCAATCCTGGCGCCGAGCAAAGTAGGCCGTAAATCACCTCCCAATGGAGGACGGCCACCGGGTGGTTGGGTGGACTAGATCGTAATGGGCCCTTCAAGGGGTCACCCATTACAAGAGCCAGGTCCCTGTATTTGGGCACCATGGCATGCTGGAAGTGGCTGCCCCCACTAGCTGAGATACCTCTCTGCGAGCAGAGGGTAACCAGCATGTGGGGGGCCACAAACCCCAGGAGGCCGGTAAGGACCCCCAGGAGGTCCATCATGCCATGGAGCCACACCAGGTAGTCCTGCTCTACGTTAACCTCCTCGCCGTCATGGTGACGGGCCATGTGCCGCAGCAGCGCCGTGTTGGTGCTGAAAGCCACCCGACATGTGAAGCATGCCGTGGTTCCGAAAAAGAACCACGGCAAATGCTCTGACAGCATGTGGTAGCGCAAGGATGTAGATTTTAGCGGCACATGGCAAATGCCACAGGCCCCGGCTGCACATGCAAGCTTAGGGGCCTGACTGGCAGGATTAGAAGGAGCGTCTAAAGGACGCTTGGTGGCCGGGGTCACTGTTGACACCCGCCCAGCAGCCTCCGAGAAAGTAACTTTCAGAATGGAGCTGCCTGGACTGGGTGCCTCAGGCAACCCCGGCAAAGTAGCGCCAGAGGTGCTAGCCACTACTGGCGCCACATCCACTTGACACGAGGGGGGCACCTCAGAGGAGTGGATCGGAGCCGCGGGCCGCTCATGTCCCACTAGACTAGTGGGACGGATTGGCTCCGCGGACCTCTCACACCCCTCCAGGTCCCTCCTCAATGTCTCATGGCAGACATCGAGGGGCAACACCAGGTCCCTGGTTCTCAGCAGTAGGGATCCTCGGAAAGGTCTCGGGATGCGATCGTATTCAGCGAGGAGGGCCCGGATATCTTCCAGGGCGTACCCCTCGCTGAGTAGTCGGTCTAGCATCGTCTGTGGGCTAGGGCTCCCTATAGTAGGGGTGGCCCTAGGCCCAGTAGGTGGCGAATCCCGATTAGCTCGGCTCCTACCCTCATCTCCGCTTGACATTAAGATGTCGTCATCCGACCTGCCGGCCATCTGAAACAATACCAAAAAAAAACAAAATCAGAAGGTTGCATATTAATGCACCCTTCCGGTAGGCCCCTTGTTAATGTGTTAGCAACTTAATCTAGGAACCGATGGGGGACCTTCACAGGCCTCCCTCGTCTGGTGAATCTTGGCTCCATTAAGCGTTTTTCATCACATGAATCTTCCGGAGTCTCTTCCACATCCGGTAATGGACCCTCTGCAGTCCCTTCCACATCTGGCAATAGGTCCAGTTCAGTGTGGGTGGCTGGCTTGTCCATGAAGAGCCACTCTATGTCATGTGTGTCCTCCAAATCCTCCTCAATTTGTGGTCCGTAGAGAATGGCTGATCGGAGACGTTGCATCCAAGGGTATCTCCCTGTCTTCACACAGCCGCAGCTTGTCCATATGTCTCACGCTGTCTCCCTTTCTGTCAGATATAATGTACAGATGCTCAGACAGGGCCTGTTTGATTACATAGGGTCCTTTCAACAGAGGCTGCAATTTCTTACATTCCCCGGGTGGGATGCTGAATTGACAAGATATACCAGGTCACCAGCGCTGAGTCCTCTGGTAGCGACATTGGGCTTGGAGTCATAATTTTTCTTCATGGCTTGATGGGCTGACCGGAGACGGGTTCGTGTCTCAGAGAATGTAAGATGAAGTCTCTTCTGCAGTCCATGCAGGAATGATGCAGGGTCAGATTCCTGGGGCTTCATGGTCGTCAGCCCAAATAGAAGATCCGATGGCAAGCTGACCTCCTGCCCAAGCCTGAGCATGTTGGGAGTGAATCCAGTGCTCCTATTCACAGTAGCTCTCAAACTCATGCCAAGTGCTGGAAGATGGCTGTCCCAATCAGAGGTCTTATCCTCAAGGAAACAGCGAATGAAAGCCAAGATGGTGGTATTTATTCTCTCAACCTGGCCGTTCGAGCTGGGTCTGTAAGGGGTAGTACGTGTCTTGCTGATTTGCAACAGTTGGCAAAGTTCCACAAACAGGTCACTCGTGAAATTACGACCTTGATCAGTGTGGACGAAGGTCGGTGCCCCAAACCTGGCTACCCATTGTTCAAAGAAGCACTTAGCAGTGGTCAGGGCTGTCTGGTCACTCAGCGGTGCTAATTCGACCCATTTTGTAAATTGGTCAATCATCACCATGATGAACTTCTTACCAGAACTGCTCTCTGGGAAGGGACCAAGAAAATCTATATGGACCCGCTCCCCAGGAAACCCAGATTGGTAATGTTGCAAAGGTGCCCTTGGGCTCCTGGCCTGTTTATTCCTCCTACAGACACCACAGGAGCTGACATACGTATTTACATCTGTCTTCATGCATGGCCAGTAGAATGACCTCCTCAAGTTGCTGTAAGTATTGGTATTGCCCAAGTGACCCACAATATGCTTATCATGGAGCATGTGCAAAACTTCCTCCCTCATCTCCAGGGGCACCACAAACTGAAGATTGTAAGAATTATCAATGTTGTACCACTTGTGGTACAGTACACCATCTTTAAGTAGCAAGGTGTCTTTTTCTCGCCACAACACCTTGGTAGAGTAACTATGAGCCCTGAGGTCCCCTTCTTCTGGAGAGACCTCAGACTCCAGCCAATTAACTATTGGGCAGATGTCACTGTCAGCGAGTTGTTTGGCTCGCAGTTCTTGCTTCTGGTAGGCTGCGCAGAAGGCTTCTTCTTCTGGGCTGGCAGTGCTTTCAACCTCTTCCTCCTCCTCCAGACTCCTGACTGCCAAGGGAACCACATAGTCTACTTCCTCCTCAAATTTGGACCATTGGTCATGTAGTTTGGTACAGTACTTACAGCCTCCACAGGGCAGTGTAGACAACTTCTTACCAGCTTGATAACAGTTGCACTGAGGGATCCCAGCCGGCATCCTGGAAAGGCCATCAGCATTTGAATGCAAATTCCCCTTCCGATGTTGAATCTTCAAATTGTACTGGCTAAGCTCCTCTAACCATCGGCCCAACTGTCCGGAAGGCTCTTTGAACCGGAACAGCCAGGACAATGAACTGTGATCAGTTCGAATGATGAACTCCTGGCCCAACAAATAATGGCGAAAATGTCTGGTGAACATCACAATGGCAAGGAGTTCTCTCCTTGTAACACAATAACGCCTCTGCTCTGGGGTAAGGAGGACAGAGGAAAATGCAATGGGCACCTCCCTCCCCTCCTGGACCTGATACAATGCCGAGCCAATTGCTGTATCCGACGCATCAGTATCCAGAATGTAGGTGTCATAGGCATTAGGGAAAGATAATACAGGTGTTGTTGTCATGACCTCCTTCAGCTTAGCAAAGGCCAAGTCACATTCAGGGGTCCAACTGAAAGTGCATTTTGGCCTTGTTAGCTGATAGAGAGGCTGGGCAATTCCTGCTAGGCCAGGAATGAAATCCCTATGGTAATTGATGAAGCCTAAAAACTTGCTCACCTCCAAACCGTTGGTAGGTTTGGGCCACTCCAGAACAGATTTTACCTGAGTCTTTGTCACGGACACGCCATCCTTCGAGACATGACGACCCAAAAAGATGACTTCATTACCAAACAGAGTGCATTTCTTCGGCTTCAGTTTCAATTGGTGTTCACGAAGTCTTTCAAAGACTTCCTGTAAATTGGCTAGCCCATCTTCAAAAGCATGGCCTAGCACAATTACATCATCTAAATATACCAGGGCTATATTCCAAATTAGCCCCCTCAGGACCAAATTCATGACACGCTGGAAGGTCGCAGGCGCATTGCATAACCCCTGGGCCATCCTGACGTGTTCGAATAGGCCAAATTTAGTTAGGAAAGCTGTTTTGTGACGGTCTTCAGGTTCAACCATTATTTGCCAATACCCAGCATTCAAATCTAAAGTATGAAACCAAATACTACCTGAAAGGGTGTCAGTGCACTCACTGATTAATGGCAGTGGATAAGCATCCTTCCTGGTTTTGGCATTCAATTTCCTGAAGTCAACTGTATATCGTACTTCTCCCGTCTTTTTCCTAACTAGTACGGGCGCTGATGCCCACTCTGATGTAGATGGTTGAATGACTCCTGTCTCCAACATATCCGTTAATGTTTTTTCCTCTTCATGTTGGAACTTGATTGGTGTTCTTCGAAGTTTCTCCTTTGTTGGAAATTCATCATACGTCTCAATTCTATGTGTCAGTTTGGTGAACTGACCCAAGTCATTCTTGTGAGACGAAAATACATCAGCATAGTCACCTAGGAGATTGCATAATTTTAAGCTCTCTTGGCTGTTGAGCCGTGAAGTAGCATCTTTATAGAGATCTCCCAAATGAGATGGCAGTCTGTCCTCTGCAGCCTTCACGTCGTTTGCAGTTGGTTTAGACTCAGAAGGGATATCTTCACAATCCTTGCCAGATGATACTCTTCTAACTTCATGGATGGTATCAACCTCACTGGCCTCTGTCACAATAACATTGGCATCAACATGCTCTGCAGCAGCTGAATCATTAGTTATCAAAATGAAGAGTTCAGACTCACCTACTTCAAAGACGACGGATGGCAATAACAGATTAACAGCACATTTTGGTGATGTCACCAAAATTGTCCCAGGTGGTGCTAATACCTGTACAGGGACAAGTACACTGCTGAATGGTGGAATTTTGCAGGCTTCAGTTGTTGTCACCTGGCTGATGTAATAGTTTCCACCAGGATTGTTCTTCTGGATCCAGCACCTTACCTTGTTCTTATCAAGGCCAAGGCTGCCATTAGGAATATCAACAACACAATGGAATTTCAGCAGGAAGTCCAGACCAAGAATAAAGGGGTCATTAAATTTTCCGATAACAATGTCATGGACATAAGTTTGCTTGCCCACAACAATGCTCACCTGTGGAATCATATAGCATTCCATTGTTGACCCAGACTCAGCTGTTCGTATGGTCCTTGGATTTTCCCTGTCACATTCCAATTTTAGCCTAGCTGCAGTCTCCTCATTCATGACACTCACTTGTGCAGCAGTGTCAATAATTGCAGAGCAGTTACTGTTGTTGATTGAGGTCGGAATGTAGATGGTATACCCCGTCGTCTGGTCAACTAAAGTTCTGACAACATCATGAACTTTTACCATTGGTTGGCCTATTTGTTCAGAAGTCTTGGTAGGTGCGTGGCCATCAGAACCTACCGAACCTAGTTTAAAGGCTTGGCAGGTGAAGAATCCCTGGACTGATTGCTCCCTGAATTTTCACGACGTTTGTTTAGGAAGGGCTTTTTGTCTTCAAAGTCCTTCCTGGATGTCCTTCTATCCCCCCCAATGGGCCTGACGTAGCTCTCCAGTTTGGTGAATCACTGCCTCTTGTCGTCGGAGAAGGTGATCTGTCCCATTTTCCTTTGTCACGACTTGAACGGTCAGGTGACTGGTTTCGTGACGGTGAAGACCTACTCCTGGCAACACATTCCCTGGCCACATGGCCTTTGCCATTACACTCAAAGCATTTCAATGGAGAAGGTGATCTGCGGCGTTTGTTAGGGCATTCCCTGGAAAAGTGATTGTTGCCGCCACACGTGTGGCAGGCTTCAGACCTAGTAGCACTAAGTGATCTCACACTACATGGGAATTCATAGTTGCCGCAATGATGGTGACAAGTTTCAGATCTGCCATGACTGATAGACCTAACATTAGCAGAGGTATCACTAGTGTCAAAGTTTACCCGGCGTCCTTCCACCTTTATGCCCAACCGTTGTTTATTTGCATGGATAAGACGCATGTGTTCCACTGCATCAAACATAGAAACAGGCATAGCTACAGTAGAAGACAGCAAGGCCGAAGACTTGTCCTTGCAACCCTTAGTGAATTTGTCTATGGCAAGGGTCTCCAAAATTGGCTTCGGAGTATTTGTAGGATAGGCTGAAGTGACTATCGTCATCACCCTATCGGAAAATTCCTCCAAGTCCTCCCCTTCTTCCTGCTCAAGATTCTCAAGTTGGGCACGAAGATTGGCTTTCGTACTTTTCCGGCTTTTCCCATATCTTTTCTGCATGAAATCACACAGAGTTTCAAAGCGTGCCCTAGTTTCCTGTGGCAGACTCATGTGGGCCTTAAGCGCAGATCCCGTGAGAGCAGTTGTTAAGCGAAACAACTTCTCCCTCGGGGTCCACTTGCACGCCCTGGCAATAAATTTGAACTGGTGGAACCATGGGTCCCACTCACCCATTATTTTGCCAGAAAATTTTTCAATACGGATATTCCTGGCATCCATTGAGTAACCCTGGGGGCCCCGCTCATCCTCCTCCTCGTCGGCGGAGAAGTCGCTGAAATCCCCCACAGGCGCCTCCTCGTCATAATATCTTTCAGAATTGCCGGAAGCGGAATACCCCAAAGAATTACTGGATACTTTGCGACGTCCCTTTGGGGGATCCTTCGAGCGGCTTCTCCGTTTCCCTACCGAGGCCCCACGGTTTAATGTATTTGACAGAAGGGAAGGAATTGAGGGATTCACTTTCATATTATTAGAACCCCTCCCGATCCCACTGAGCCGGGGGTCGCGGTTTGGATAGTAGACACTATCTTTTACTATGCCCTTAAGCATATCATTGGATGCATTCATGTGGGAGCCTCTACCGAAGTTAGGGCCTCCCAAAAGGTCATTAGGCTGATCCTCCTTGTGTAACATGGAGAATGACTTAGGGGCACCTCCAAGTTCTCGATGATCAGCATCATCATCTGAACCCAGACCTAAGTGTTCCTCTTTATGGGCTGCAGGGCCCAATCCGTCGTCACTATCATTGGACCGTGTTGGGCTCCCCATTTCCCCATGTTCACTCTTCAAATTTGGGGATTTGTTAGTGAGTGACATCACAGTTGCCTGGAGATCTTTTATTGCAGCAGATGTGTTATCGCTACTAGTGTTGACTAAATGTTCCAGACCATTCATCCTTTTGTCAAGGTCATCATGTGTTTTGTCTAGTTTAGCATGAAGATCAACATGTGTTTTGTCTAGTTTCTCTTGAAGATCAACATGTGTTTTGTCTAGTTTCTCTTGAATTGTGTCAAACTGACGATTGTTTACAGTAATGTTATTCTCTAGCTTGTCCCTAAGGCTTGACATAATTTTGTGAAGCTGCTTGTTTCTTCGCTCTTCAAAATGTTCAATGTCTTTGTACTTGATCAGCTTAACATCCAATTCCACAGCAGGGTCCCAATCAATGTTTTTGAAAATCTGGATACTGGATACCATAGCCTTGGTTGTGTGTAATTCTAGAGTTTTCTCAAAAGTGAACTTGGTCACGTTATGGAACGCTTTCCATGATGTTATGGGACCAATAATTCTATCCTCAAGTAATTTGTCAGCAATGACTGTTCCAATTCCAGCTATAGTCATCAGTTCATCACGTGATGCCGAATCCAGATTAACTGGCGCCATTTTGGCTGTCAACAAGTTGTTAGTGCCTAGCTATTATAACTTAAGCTAATTTCCAGCAAGCAAACCCTGGAGCGGGATGATTAATAAGCACCAGAATTTGTTAGTAGAAGGCACAGCAAGTGGTATTTGGGTTCGCGGTTTTTCAACCAGAACTCCAAACAGGGTCCACTTGTTCTCTTATGTCATGAAACTCTTAATCTAAGGTTAATAGTTTGAAAAACCTTAAAATCTAAGGGCCATACGACACAAGGGTACACACAGTGACAAATGGCATCAATGCATTATATACAGCACACACAACAATGTCAAATTATGCAGGATACCTTATTTGGTTAGCACTCCACTAATATTGGCAAATATGTACTGTATTAATAACTTGACACTCAATTAAATAGCTGGCGAAATTTCATAAGTGTCACAAGCATAAATAATCAGTTAAATGCTTCAAAATGCCCAATTAAGTCATAGCACGCTGAACATATAGCCTATAATGACACACAAATAGCCTACAGCAAGCGATGCTACAATATAAACAAACTTTTGACATTTGTCCAGATTTGACAGGTGGGGGGCTCAAACAGAGTGACTCCCACTATCAATCTCAGACACTGACAATTCGAGCAAATCTGCTCAAACCGCACTGTGTTATAATTCCAATAAGATTATTGAGCTAAATATCACCCAGAGCAAGCATTAAACCAATAATTAGGCTTCCTTCTGGTGAATTTTTGCTCGAAATTTCGGCGAAATCCAATATGGCGGCCGCCTAATTCAACATGTGACAGCGCGAAAATGTCTAATTTTCGCGTCTATTTTCGATAGACAGCAACCGAAAGACATACAGCATGAATCCGTTAACTCCTTGTCGCCAATGTGGTAATTTAGCTTGGTACCTACCATTTAATACCACGGCGTCGGGGACAATCTCGTGTTGGATCTTCCAGCGTGCGTCTTGTGTCTCGCGTCTCGGTCTTGTCTCTGATTCGCCTCTTCTCGCTCCTGCCGAGACCACGGCGACCTGGCGCGCCCCTGGCGGCCACCACACCACCATGCACAAAAAACAGAACAACTACTTTGCTGTTAACCCTTAAAGCAAGGACATTTGGAACGGTTTCGTTTGCCTTCATGAGTCAAAGATGCCAGGTTAAAATAAAGCCACCATGCACAAAAAATTGCATGCAAATATTTTCTTTGTATCACATAATTACGATGCAAACTAAAGCAATATGAACAGAAAACTACATAAATTACATCTACAAAAGACAAAAGATAACAGTGCAAATGTTGCAAAGTCGAGTCATGCAAATTACTCAAGAAAAATGGTAATCTAGTAATTGAATAGAGGCCTTTGCATTCAACCGTGGTCCTCGAAACTGATTTAGTATACAAAGATATCATTTAGTGCTCATTTTTTACCAAGTATTTCTCACAAATTCTCATCATCAATGACGCATGATTTACAAATGTTATTTAATTTTAAAGGCTACTGTAGGTCACTATCAATACAAAGTCAAAGTTTGCTTTGATCTTGCTAAGTATGTTAGATGGTGCAATACATTTATTTCTGATCAGGGTTTTTTGTTTATCCAAGATTGTCATATCAAAAGTTTCAATCTGAAAGATCAGTTTCCTATTAAGTAGGACGGGACTCAAATGAATATTTCCTTGTTCATGAAATAAAGGTTGCCTGCAGGAAATTAAAGTGTGTTCAGGAAATTGCATAGAAAAACAGGAAATATTTTTTATACCAATTACTAAAAGAGGCACACACCCTTTTTACCAACTTTGACATGTGGTCAAGATGAAGTTTTGGCTTAGGGACCGTTCAGAATTTATAACTAGGGGGGGGGGGAGTTTTGCTGGAACTTCCCGTCAAAAATTGAATCTATGTGTTTGTAAATCAATCGTTTGGCATTGGGAGCAACTGCCAGCATCATACTTTAACTCTTATGAAACTGTGATACATTACAGAACAGTGGTGAGCTCTGTGAATTTAACATTTGTTATCTGGGTGACTATCAGAATGCACAAAATGATGTTTGTGTTTGACCTTTCCTGTGCAAATTGTATAATTTTGATGATTATGATTGAAAGATATAAGCAAATTGTTCCTCAGAACTTTGCCTGTCTTCAATGTCTTGCAGCATATTTCCATTTCATCATTTAAATAATTTTGAACTGCAGCAAATGCTTGAAACTCCAAATAGACGAATTGATAAAATTCTAAGTGAAAATAATTTTGGAAAATATGTCTTAGAAACACTGGAGACTGGCATGGGAAACCAACTTGAGTGTGGTTATTACAATGAAGATTCTTTGAATGATCTTTTGAAAAAGAATGGTACATCTTTTACTATGATAAATCTAAACATAAGAAGTTTAGACAAACATTTTAATGATCTTGTGGCTTTCTTGCATAACCTTGATCACCCTATTGACGTAATAGCCCTCACTGAAATTGGGAGGAAGAATGTATCAAATAGAATCAGTATACTCAAAGATAAATACAAATGTGAATATGTATTGCCTAAAACCAAAAAATGTGGTGGCGCCTGTATCTTTGTGAGGAATAATGTGAAATACCATGTACGAAATGATCTTTGCATACCTTCCGAAAATGTTGAGGATATTTGGTTAGAAGTAGAGGTAAATGATCAGAAAGTTATTGTGGGTGTAGTCTATCGTCATCCAGGCACTAACGTGCCTAGCTTCATAACTGATCTTGAAAAATCACTGTATAAAATTGACAAAGAATGCTGTTATTCGTATATCTGTGGAGACTTTAATATTGATGGTCTCAAAATTGATACTGATAAAAGAAGTGCTGAATTTTACGAATGCTTGATGACTCTAAACTTTATACCCACCATTACCTTGCCTACCAGAATCACGGACTCGACTGTGACATTAATTGATAACATTTTCATGAAACTAAACAAAGATAACGTTAATTGCAAGGTGTTGGCGGGTAATATATACTCAGACATCTCTGATCATTTACCCAACTTTGTTATTGTATGTAATGCTAACCACATACCTACTGAATACACTAGACCGAAGGTAAGACTGTTTGGGGAGAAGAATCTCTCAAATTTTGTGAATGAATTTAGCCATGCAGATTGGAATAGGTTTTTTAATGGCACAGATGCAAACGATCTGCTTAACTCCTTCTATGAGAAGTTTAAAATACAATTTGAGAGGTCCTTCCCCCTCACAACATTGTCAAGAAAAAGAGCAAAGGATAAAGTGTGGATAACTACTGGTCTCAAAACTGCCATAAAGAAAAAGTCTGAGTTGTATAGAAAATATCTTAACCACCCAACTCTTGAAAACAAGCTATCATACACAACGTATAGAAACACTCTAACCACATCATTAAGAAAAGCAGAGGCTAACTATTACTTAGAAAAAGTTGATAATAAAAAGAAGAATGTCAGAGCCCTTTGGCAAATATTTGGCCCAATCATAAGTCCCAATAAAATTAGACAATCAAATAAAATTGACAAAATTGAACTGAATAATAGAACCTTGAGAAATCAGCAAGATATTGCAAATGTTCTCAATGATTATTTTGTCAATGTTGGTCCCAAGCTGTTAAAAAATACTGCTTGTGATAGCTTTGAAAAGTATCTGAGAAAAAATCAGACACATAGCTTTTATCTTAAGCCAACTGACCCATCAGAAATACAGACATTAATATCTAAACTGAGTAACAATAAAGCCCCAGGTGATGATGAGATCTCAGGTAAATTACTAAAGGCATGTCCTGCAATGTTTAGTAAACTGATAGCGCATATAGCAAACACTGCCATTGAGACCGGTAAATATCCAGAAAAGCTGAAACTTGGTAAAGTTATCCCCATTTACAAAAAAGGCAATAAGCTTGATCCAACAAATTATCGACCGATCAACCTTCTTAGTACTATTAATAAAATAATTGAGAAAATCCTCTATAAACGCCTGTATGAATATTTTGAAAAATTTAAGATTATCTATCAGTACCAGTTTGGTTTTCGACATGCATACTCTACGACAATGGCACTAATTGAGATAACAGATCAAATCAGGGAGCAACTGGATAATGGAAACATTACAATAGGAATATACCTAGACCTAACTAAGGCATTTGATCTTGTAAATCACAGCAAACTAATCATAAAACTTCAGTCGTATGGTATTAGGGGACCACCAATAGAACTAATTAAGTCATACCTTAGTGAGCGTTCACAATATACTAAAGTTGAATCAACCAAATCTGACATTAAAAGAATACATTGTGGTGTGCCACAAGGGTCAGTACTAGGGCCACTGTTCTTCTTGATATTTGTAAATGACATGCAGTACTGTACCAAGGCTAAGTTAAGACTCTTCGCAGATGATACAAATATTTTTATCTCTGACAAAGATCCACATATTATAAAAGAGCAAGCAGAGGCATGCCTCAACGATATTACTAAATGGCTAAAAGCAAACGATTTGCTCCTAAGCGGCGAAAAAACAAAATTTAGTGTCTTTGTACCAGGCAGGAAAAAAATACCAGATATGTTGGACACAATAAAACTTGATGCTAAGATAATTCATAGAACTGACAATTGCAAATACCTCGGTGTGATATTAGATGACAAACTACGTTTTGACAAACACATTAACCAACTGAGTAAAGACCTCACTAGGATAATCTATGCTTTCAAAATTATTAGAGACTGGGTGCCAAACAGTGCTAAAATCAAACTCTACTATGCATATTTCCATTCGAAAATGCAGTATGGATTAGAGTTGTATGGCTCATCAATTCACAAACACATTAGAAAAATAGAAGTACTACAGAACCGGGCAATTAAGGCTTTATTCAATCTAGATCACTTGACTCCTTCTGCATATCTCTATTCTAAGTATAAAATGTTACCTGTGAGTGATCTTTATCTTTTTAAAACTGTCAAATTTGTGTACAACCAACTCGGTGAGACAAACAATAATGTATTTTCAAAGTACTACTCTGCTGTTGCGAGATGTCATGATAACTATCCTGATACAAGAAACAGATTTAAATTATTTGTATCCAGATCTAAAACAATGAATGGAAGTAAAACAATGAAAATAACTGGGGCAAAGATATGGAACAACTTGACAGATGCATTAAAGCAAGATCTGAGGTGCATGTCACCAGCACAGTTAAAAAATGCAAGCAAGGGTTTTTACTTAGCTAAATACTCCCAGTAAAACAGTTGGATGTACAAATCATGTGTGTAATTAATTATCTCCCTTCCTTCAAATTTGTTACTGGGGGAGACAACTGTTTTTGTATTACATTGAATCTTTAATTTGGATTGGATATCTGGTATGATTTAAATACTTTTGTGTACATATTAATACATGTAATTTGTTGTAATTTGTAGAGCTCTATGTTACTACATTATGATTATATGTACTGTATTATGTTTTGGATTGGAATTATGATGCATCTATTCCCAACTATGCTGTGTGGCATAATATTGATTGTTATTTTGGAAATGTTGTAAAATTGAAACTCTATTGCTTGTTCTAAGGGTAGTGTTGGCTTGATATTGCTATGATTGTATAAATTGTACATTTAACATCACCATATTTAGATAATTCTACTGTATTGGAAGTGTATTGAACATATTTAATTCTATTATGAGACGGGTTTATATGTAATCATTAAATGTAACACTTAAATATATATATATATATATACATTATAGCCCTACCTTTGTGATTAAATTAGGTCCCCATGTGTTGTATTTTATTTTGGATAATAGTATGTAGCAACTTCTTAACTGTGAAATGATTTTCTGTTAATATTTGTAAATTTTTGTTTTCTTTTCTATAGGCCAGCCAGATAAGCATTGCTTTCCTGGTCTCAATAAAGATACATACATACAATGATACCCCCCCTTAAGTTTCATACGGATTTTTAGCACCCCACCCTTAGGGTTCATGTATATTTTTAGTGCCCCCCCTTGAAATACAAAGTAATACACACTTATATACTGTTATGCACGCGGTCATGAGTACATATTCGCGCCATTTCGCAGACTTTGCGCGTAAAAAAGCCTGGATAGAGTGAGTGTACGCTTGTTTTATAACATTTTTTCTTTGTTAAATTTTCTTACCCCCCTTGGATGTGTTGTCGAAAGTTAATGCCCCCCCCCTTCAAAGACGTGTGAAAAGTTAGTATCCCCTCTGGGAAAACTCCCACCCCCTCCCCGTCATAAATTCTGAACGGTCCCTTATGACGTCAATCCTATTTTAAAGGTGTAGGGCTTGCCCTTGTATGTTAACATATAGCATGGAAGAAGGTGGGCTCAGTTGTTAGAGTACTGGGCTGCCAATATCTGGGTTCCTGATTCAATTCCTGCTGTAACTCTAGCAGAAATTGATACAGTGAATGTGTGATTTAGTCCTTAACTTGTTACATTGTCATACGATGTTATTATTGCAGGATTTGTACCCTGATTTCCAGGTCATAACAAATAGTGATGAGACAGGAAAAATCATGACCTGCTTACTTTCAGAAAAAAAAAGGACAGACTCATATAGATGAAGTTATATGCTTGCATCTGTCCACTTGCTTTTTGTCTGCAGGTTAGATATTCATAAGAATCATTCAAATAAATGTTACTTGGGATTCGTTGTCATACTGCATTGATTGTATTCCAGAATCCAGTAAATGAACACGATCATTACTAAGCTTTGAATTACTTTTTGCTATGAGAGTCAGCTTTGTTCTTTGGAATGCTGTACTGTATTTCTCTTCTGGTTTTACAACGAAAAATCTCACAAATACTGTATTCCTGAAAAAGCACGGGGGAGGTCTAGTGGTAGCGTGCTGGACTGCCGATCGCTGGGTCCAGGCCACGAATCTAGCTCTTGCCGGGTCACCTGGACCTATGTTGGACGACTGTTTCAATAATCCTTCACCTCATTGCTGTGTTTTCCTACTGTCCTAATTAGCCTAATAAGGGCATAAATACAGGAAGTAAAGAACCAAACATCTATCCATCTATCCTGAAAAAGCACTGCAGTGACGTAAAATTCGCTGCATTTCCTGAGGGGAAGGAATCTGCAAAACTGTTTGTCATGCAAACATTCTCTCTGTATCGGAATACATGTACTGTGAACAGCACAAATGTGCACGAGAAGATGGCATGGACAGGGTGTTGAATCTGCAAAGCTTTTATCTAAAGTACAATAGAAAATGGCACTCGTTGAAGCGAGCAAAAAAAAAACCCTATAACTTGTGAAGTATCAAAGTGCGGTGAAATTGCTCGAACTGTTTCAAGTTGTCTGGTGTCCCTAGACTCCAAATGAGAAGTGAAAAAGGTGAGCACGAACAGTCGGTAAATAGGCAGATAGATAGATATGGTAAGTGCAGCCCTCTAAGCCCAGTTTTGGGTGCTTACAAGGGTTGATTGATGAGATGGGAGAGAGAGCAGGAGTCCTCAACATGTTACACATTTAACCCATGTGATGCATCTTTTATTTGCTCAGCATAGAAACTGATACAAGGGACCACCAATTTAACGTCTCATCCGAATGACATCCAGCTGGGATTTTGTTCATGAAAGCCCACTGAAAATTTTGGGTTCCCCTCCCTGGGGTTCAAACCCATGCAGACAAAACCTTCAGTGGAGCAGGCGGGCACTTCAGCCACTTGGCCACTCAGCTTCCTGTAAGGATGGTGGTTTGAACATATTTTATTGTCTTGGAATATATTGTAATGTATTGTCTCAAATGAAATCTGTTATATTAAAATGATAATGTACAGGATTTATCTCAAGTTATACTGGATGGATGATCTTCTAATTCTGCCAACACCTTCTATTCCTGGGTTTACAAGGCATACGTCTTGATCCCCCTTTCAGTTCGTTTCAAGACTTCTGCATGTCCTTATTTGCAATACTGAGTCGCTACCCGTCCTTTTTCATAAATTTGATAGATTTTTTTTCTGAAGAGAATGGGGAAATAAGATCTGTACTGTTATGTTCCTGAAGCTGTCCGAATGGCCATTATTTCAATGGCTAGGATCAGTTTGCAAATGAAATTAGAAATAGGATAATTGTTGATGAGTGCGTTGAATCAAGGTCGTGCAAAGGAAATTAATACCATGTTCAGGAAATTACCCACAAATACAGGAAATCTGTTTGAAACATTAATGTGTTAAGCAAAACCTAATATGTTCCTTAAACTTCCAAGTTGCAATTTCTAATCATTATAACATTGTTCTGCCAATTATTATAACATTGTTCTGCTGTCATTTTGAGGTGAAAGAATAGTCTTCTAGATAATAATAGTGGCAAAGCCAGAATGTTTTGGCTCTTTTCAAGACAGTTTGCAGGATGTGGATTGGTGGTAGTGAAGGGTGTTGAAGTTAATTGCTGTGCACCAATTAGATCGGCCAAATACATAAATACAGTGTGTAGAGCCCCCAGCATACATCCATTTGTAGTGTCTCTTTATCATATCATTACATAAGATTGAATTGAAATTAAGCAATTGCCTTTAACCTGTTTTTAATTCTAAAAAGTGTCGCTTTTATTGCTGCAAGTATCCCTTCTAAGAAACCTAAACAGCCGCGAAGAAAATCTGTTATTCGTAGGTGTATGTCAAAGTGCCTTCAATTCTCTCTCTTCCTCAAAGTAGATTTTAGCCTATTGATGAAGGTGACTTTCTTTAAAAGTCCATCATTTCCTGACTCACAACAAATTTTACAAAAACATTATGGAAAATTCTTCCAGAACACATCTTTCCAGGTCGCTGCGCCGACCTCTATCTTTAGGGCTATATGGTTTCTCGGAACTTTAATTGGAATTTCACAAAATTAGGGAAGGTCAGGTTTCAGAGAAACTCTTATTTGGCCGCATTGCAAGGATTTTTCAAATACGTGTTTCAAATGTCATGTCAAAAGTCGGCTTAATCTGTGCAAAATTTGAAAAGTTGTACATGACCTTGCGGTAGACCTACTCAATGAGTACTCCTACAGGAAAAGCATGTTCCAACTAAATGAATGAAAGAATTTTTCAAAAAATGACTTGCTTTATGCTCTACATATCTGCTCCATATTTATATAAGTCACTTGGGTCCTCAACAATGGATGATCTACTAGTTGACATCTGTAGGAAATGGTACACCTGTGTTGTCTTGAATAAGTGTGATATATATGGAAAGGAAAAGTAGAAGGCATGCTATAGTTGTTAATTTACGAATTGCCAGATTTTTGAATATTCTAGAAAACACTATTTAGATTGTCTTGATCCATGTTATATGAAACAGCTGCATAAACCGTGAACATTTTTGCAGTAATCAGGAAGCAAAACTTGGTTATCACATTTAGAATAAACGTAAAACTCTTTGCTTCTTTCAGTCAGACGAATAGTAATCTAACAATGTGCATCTTTGACAATACATTCCCTGAAACAGTATACTTTTATGTATGGACACACTTGATGAGGGCCCCCTGGTACCTCTGATGGCATGAAACAAATGTACATTCATAATTGACAACAAGAGTATCTGAGAAGGATCAACATCATCAAATATTTGCTTAGCCGGTTTGTTTGCATTACAAGGATGACCCCATCCCACTTGCCCTTTCTCCCAGCTGTCACAAACAAAGCAGTGTCACGCAATCTATGCTGTTCTATTGTGATCTTAAAATGGGTTCTTCACTTAAACTTGTGTCTGTGACTTGGTCTACTCACAAAATCTTGTTTGCATCTTGTTTATGTCTGGGATATGATCACCAGGGGCGGACTGGCGGCATTTCGGGCCCGTGGCAAAATTAGTCAATGGGCCCCTATGTCGCTACCGGCGGCGTTATTTTCAAATGAGAATTGCTAAATATTAGAGCCTAATGAACTTTGTAAATTCTTTTCAGGTTGGGGGCCCTAACGTTAGGGTCTGAGGGGGTCCGTTTATTCGGTTTGGATCTCACAATCATAAACCGGATGGTAAAGTTGTGCTTCTGGGCTTCTTTCCTGAAATTTCTATTTGGACATCATGCATGGGCCCACTCTGCCACATAGGCCAGTCCACCCCTGACTTTATTAGCAATTCTTATTTGAAAATAACGCCGCCGGTAGCGACATAGGGGCCCATTGACTAATTTTGCCACGGGCCCGAAATGCCGCCAGTGTGCCCCTGGACCCCTGATGATCACATGTAAGCTGCAACAACAAATAGTATGGCTTTTTCAGTGTCAGTCTTGGTCACAATACTTACATGAAAGTGATATTTAACTGACATAAGTTGTATTTATGTTGTTCGGAAATATATTGAATCACAGGATCATATTTCTTTGCAAGTGATTGATTGATTGTTTTATTTAGATATTTTTGCAGTAAGTGACACTTCTATTGTCATGTGGTTTAATGTCCTGCAATTTGTAACTCTTACATTTAAATTATGATTGCATGTACAAAGTATGTATGCCTATATATTATGCTTATACAAAAATATCTGACTCCTATGTATCATATTAGCACATGTATGACTTTTAAATAGTATGTATTTAATTGAATGTTGCATATGATTTTTTTCAAAATCTTAGTTTAATTTCTTAACTTAACGTTTATTTCCTCTGTTTCAGGTAAGGTGATTTCCTGAATAATTATTCTATGTCATCCATGAAAGGACAGATTGGTAAGTAGAATCTCTTGATTAAAAAGATAATGGTCAAGTAAATGTAGATTTATGCACAATCTGTCATACTAATTTTAATCTAGTGTACATTAATTAACCTTGGGTAAGCCAATTGAAGAATTTATATGTGTGCCAACAATACATGTACCAATGTAACATAAGCATAATTGTGACCAAAAGTGAACAAGAATGATGCGAGAATATCGCAACATTTGTAATATCAGCATACGACTGGCCGGCAGATGTGTCATACGATTCGTCACTGACGTCACAAGATAATACAACTTTAAGGTCAATGTTCAACCATTCTTAATACTTCTTGTTCTTGGTTCTAAATGATATCATTGAATCCTGAGAAGCATCATCAGTTGAGAAAATAAGAGACAACAAAATGTGAATAGATGATTAAAACTTTTTATAATTGGTCAATAAGTACGACTGCCCTGCAGATTGCCAAATGTCGCTCCTTGACACTTGTCCAATTGATCTTATTCTGCTATAACGATGTTGATCCATTCATTGTAGAAGGATGTGCGATCATAGATAGCATTCATATTAGTATTTGGAATACAAAGAGGTGGTATGAAGGTCAAAGAACCAACAACATACATCTCTGAGTCTCTTCTGCACACAAAGGGGCCACCGTAATCCAACTGAAAGAAAATATACCATTATAATACAACTCATGATAAACATGAAAAGAACTACTGTTTACATAAGGGAAGTATCAAATGAGCAATATACTGGAACAGCTGCATGCACTGCAAAACTCAAGAACTATATAATGAAGATAACTACTTACATGACGTTTAAAACAGTAAGTAACTAAGAAAAAATTGTAAAAAGACACACAATGGATAGGGTTATTATCTGAACCGTAGGCATGTGTAAAAACAGGAAAAAAAACAATCAAGCTCTGTATTAATTGGGCACGGTATGCAATGGTCATGAATGTCTTCCTACAACAACTATGTCTTTTTTTTTTCTGGAGTAAAACAAGGTAGTGACTTGTGATTTTCTCACATGGCAAGGTGCACTGTATCCATTGTATACACAGATATTAATGGTGGAATTCCATCCTTGACTTCCACAGTCCAAATCTGTTAACAGATATGAGGAGCTGAACTGAAGTACTCCTCCCTTTCGTGCTGGTCAAAGAAAAAAAGTTTCAATAATTATTCAGATATTGCATTACATTCTTGCTATAAAAGCACGGTTAACCTTTTTTTTTTCATAGTAGCTTAGATAATTTATAAAAAGTAATGTCAATTTATTGATTTATTGAACATATTTTGAATGTGGAATATTTCAGCTCAGCTGTTTTTCTAGTGGCTGATGTATACAATAACAACAAGTTCAAAAAGGTATATATATCATAGGAATACCAATAACATTTATAAGAAATAAATAGTTTATTTGAAAACAGGAAAAACTGTTAAATATCAAACAAAAGAAAAATATTGCAAAACAGTATTCCTTCGCTAATTCTAGTGTTAAATAGTTTGAGGCATTCTGCCTTAAACAAGCTTAGGAAAACAATTTTATCTCACTTCCCAAAATACTAGATATATTGAGATGTAATGTGTCTAACTTACAGCCTTCATTGTCTTGGTATCCCCAGCCTGCGATGAAACAGTCATCACTTGAATAATCATATCCATCATTTGGAGCAAGCTGGACGGTTTGGATGAAAGGATTATCAAGATTGGCTGGTTCAGTCAACCTGGCTAGTGCAATGAAGTTATCACGGTCAGGATGCTGAAAATAGTTGTAAGGAGACAGAATTAGTATGATGTCTACACGGTGTCCTCCGAGTAAAAAGTGGTTGATTATATGATATTCAGAGTGGATTTCACTTTGACTTTGAATTAGGAAATTGAATGTTCAAATAAGTGTGCACAAATTTATGTGAACACACTTTGTGGGCATACTATATTCTCAAACATAAATAATCAAACTAAACTACAGATTGAAATTCCACTGATTTATTGACAGGGTAGCCTACTGCATATATTACAACATTAAGGCAATTTTATGAAAGCTTTAGAATTAACGGGCACTTGCAGGTTGGGCAAAATCCATGTCAGTGATGGTGATTTTGCAGGGGCGGATGGACCAAATCCTAACTGTTTTAATACTTAAAAAATGACCTGGACTACAGTCCACATACATACTGTAACAATTTCCTCAATGCTCTACACCTCTGGTTCACCGCCATTTCCAAAGTCATCAATATCATGGAGACCGAGGACAACATCGAACGAACTGCGGATAAATATTATTTAACCGATTCAACGAAGCCATAGTAAGCGGATACTGACTAAAATGAACTGCAAATTTCTATGATTTAATTTTCGTTTTTATTTCTCTGCTCTCATTTGGCACCTTATTAGAATTTATACGTTTAAACAACAGCTCTACACTGTAAATTCTGAAATTCTGAGTTAGCTCAAATGATTGAGTGAGATGGTTGCAAATTATATGTTTGAGCCATGATAGCTTGCTGTTTTGAGTTATGATAATCTTTATGTTGTTATAACTTGCAAACAACAAGCTATCTTGGCCCAAAGGAATTGTGCAACCGTCTCACTCAATCAAATAAGCTAACCCAAATTCAAAATTTACAGTGATTTTAAAATATAAGTTAAAATTTAATTTAGGATTTGTCGCAATAACAAAATTAGTTCAATTGTTTAAAGTAACCATGCCACATTTGTTCACTTAAGCTGTCATAGTGGTGATAAGGCATGCAACCAAAAACAATATCTGGAAGTTGTGTAAGAAAAATAGCTTTACTCACGGGTTTAGACGCACGGAATGAGAATCAACAAGGACCCTATTTGAGCTAACAAGGATTCCATTGCATATTAAATCTGCGTTAGTAGTTGACTGAAATGTTATGGAGGTACAAAGCAATGAACAAAAATGTCCACGAAAATAAATTTGCATTGATCAATGACATATTTTAATTTACCTTTCCATCTTCAGTCACATAGCTAAGAGAAATATCCAGGCAATGTAGCCAATATAATCTTGAAATTCGAGCAAAACGGCTAAACAATTCAGGCAAATGACTGAGTTAACTGATTAAACATTGAACACCAATTGTTTCCAAGTTATTTATTTAATTTTTAAAAATATAGATATTGTAGCTGCAGCTAGATGAACACATAGACCCACACATGCGAATAAAAACGTATAGTCATGTCCTGCTGTTCGATAAATGAAAAAGTGTACTGAACCGGATGGCAGCCATGAAAGGGAATTGGCCTGGTGCTGCATCAGTGCCATTCACAATTGTGATTGCTGCATCTCCATCGACACCTCTCCATCCAGCTGAAATAAAAACATCATAAACATTTCTTGCTGTAAACAATACAAAGGGCATTCATATTTATCTATCTCCTTGTCCACACTTACAGCAGTCCATAATTGAAAACTAAAATACATCAATTGGCTCTATATTGATTGTGTGGTTAATTGATCTCCCATAACCATTAATCGTTCGTTCATAAAATTGACAATTGTATATTTTAGATACAGTATACTGTGATACTTCGTGCATCTGACCGAATTACGCAAGTTGGTTATTTCGCAGTTGTACTAAACATTTGGGCCCAGTGTGGTAACTTTTCCTGAATAAAATGTAATGAAAGTCGCGCGGAAGATTTCTCAGCCCAATCCAAAGGTTCTATGAATGTGATAAAAACTTAGCCCCAAATGTTTATATGCTTTAACAATATTTAATTGATCATTTATCCTCTCTGACGCAAGATGCTTTATAAATGTTGCTTTACTTTTAAATTCCATACCTGATACAGTTACCAAAAATACCAGCAAGGCCTCCATCTTCATACACTTTTATATTGTTGTCTGTCTTGAAGTGAGAAGTATACGATCTTTCATTCGCATATCATTCTGTTCTTATATACATGTTCTTATGTTAGAAAGAAGCTGAATCTTGTGAAAGTCAACCTGCTGCTGATAAAAATCAGTGTAAAAATTTAGTTTCATAATGTAGTTACACAAAAATAATGCATCACATTGACGTATGGGTAATATTTGTAATATTTGAGATTAAGGCCAAGTATAATTGATCTTCAGCTTCTCGGGTTTTCTCTAGGCATTTTTTCAAGGGTTGGCCAGTAAAATGAATAAAAAAGTGAGATAAAATGTCAATTTTTTAATTGAAAATTTAATAGAAATTGTGTGTAAGTTCCCTTTTTGTCTCACAGGCAGAAAATCTGTTGGGTTGGTCGATTCGAGAAGCTAAAAATTAAATATGTCTGACCTAAGACTAAAAAGAATGTTGCAGGTGATAGTAATTCTCTGAAAGTCAAAAATAGGACAAGGTTCAAGCTTTGAGTCATAAATTTCTAACATTTGACTGAAAAGTATCCTGAAGGCTCGTTTTTCGTTCTTTCAACAAGTTTTTAAACTTATCTTCTGGCAAAAACTGTCTACTTTCCAATAAAGGCATCAGAAATTATGAGATCTCATCCCTTTGTCATGTTTTGGGGCAAAATATATCACAAAGCAGGCAAAATTCAAATCTTAGGAGGACAAAAATGTTCACAGTGTCACATTTAAGGGACTATAACTTGGAAAGTAATACTTTTAAATAATTTATTCCACTTTGACATAATTCCCTATATTGTTTTTTTTTCTATTTACGTGTAAATTTGAGATATTGCAGTGAAACATATATACTCGCACTAACAGGATGTTCCACTAAACGTCAGGTGACAATTTTTTTGAGAATTTTGCAACAAAATTTTGAACGATTTCAGTCATCAATAGCTCAGTCGGTAATGCAAGGGCAATATAACATATGCCTTTCTGACCTAAATACAACAATAAATACAGTAAAATCATATAATAAATAGTCCTGACAATTGCTTTTGACAGTGACTGATCATTATTGCAGCCTGGTCTTACCTCCATTCTATTTTTCAGAGTTGATGTCTTGGACAACCGTGCCAAAAATCACTTCTTTAATGCAATATGTATGGGGACGCAGGGCTCCTATCTGAGGCATGTGCCTGATTGTTACAGGATAAAAATATGGAGTTATCAAGTGCTTTAGTAGAGCTTTTTTTCCTCGGTGATTATGAGTTATAATCTCTCAAACTGGCGACTATGGCTACTAAGGGGATTACTGACCACTTAAGATAACAGTATTAAACAAGCAAACACTCTCAACAGTTATATTTCTAACAACTGTGAAGATTTTCTACAGAATGAACAGTTTTTCTCTATGCTTTTCCCTCCCCCAACCAACCTTGTGAAAAACAGTCAATAAAATGAAATTTCACACTTTAGCAAGTTTGAGAATACAGCTGTTTTAAAATTGTTTAAATTCTAAAGTTATTAATGTAAATACATAAAAAAAACTTCACCAAGGTATGATTTTCTCAGTTCAAGGTCATTTCAGGCCAATACACTAAGTAAAATACAGACAGAGCCATCCAAGTATACCCAATGTGTGGGGTATTGTACTTGTTCAGCATAGACACCGATGCAAGGGACCGGCCAAGCATTTCAAATATGAATCAAAAGGTATAATTTATCAAAAAAGATAATGAAAAAAATTTTATTACCGAGTTATATGTGTCTGTCTATCTATCGATCTTGTTTAACCAACCTCGTGAAAAAACAATCAAATTAAATTCGGCACTTCAGCATTTTTCAACATGGATTTATTCTAAATTGGTTGTAATTCTGAAGTTATCGTACAAGTACAAGGAATATCAAACTGAGCTAACACATGATTTTCTCAGTCCAGGGTAATACCTAGCAGATATATTTATATATAAATGTGTGTTGCAGCCCTCCGCATGTTACATATATACCCAATGTGTGGGACATTTCACTTGTTCAATATAGACACTGACACAAGGGACCCACTAAAGTATTATAAATGCCTGAAATGGGCATCACGCCATCAACAGGTATACTTTTTATAGAAAATAGTAAAAGTACTTGTTATAACAAAATGTGTTCAATCTATCTATCTATCTATCTATCTATCTATCTATCTATCTATCTATCTATCTATCTATCTATCTATCTATCTATCTATCTATCTATCTACCTCTCTATCTATTTATCTCTCCATCTATCTGTCCGCACATTTTTCTATGTACATATGTATTGATTGTTTCAATTCAAGTATTTAACTTTCCATCTATCTGTATATCTATCTGTCTGTATTTGCTTATCTTAGTTATCTATCTGTCTCTCTATCTATCTTCATCATGAATTGCGGCCATGGAATTCATCTCAGCCATCTATACCTTCAGGAGTGCTGTGATTATAAATTTCTTACATTCATAATCACCCAACAGTCGCCTCTATGACTCCAAGGTGACTGGAACTAGTATATTATCACTTATCCCATGTCTAGCCAACTTTTGTCCCTCATACTGAGCTTTTCCCTGGTCAATACAGATTGAGAGAGGGAAATACAACAGAAAGAAACAGCGATATATTTAGTTCAACCAATCAAATTCCTTTGGCTAATTAGCCAGCAGGGATATACTGAAAGATAATGAGCTAAACAGGGATATACTGGAACTGACTAATTAAAAGACAACAGTGCCCCTATATATCATACTTATTAGCATGTAGATACCAGCATATTTACTGAATGATGTGCTTGAAGGCAAGTAAGTGCTGCCAATTAAGAGTATTGATTATTTTTTGATACACAGCTGCATTCACATTGAGTGCTTCAAAACTGTTTTACATTGATGTACAATAAAAGTATTAAAAAAAAAATACATGGGATAAAAAGGTTATACCATGGGTTGCGGAAGTATATCCCTGGTATAGTCACCCTCTACCCCGTATATCCCTCGACCCTTCGGGTCTCGGGAAATACTGGATCTTGGGTGACTATACCAGGGATATACTGCCTCCACCCATGGTATAACCTCATATTATATAACCACACCACGGTCGACCAACAGTCAATTGCCTAATCTCAGTCTCAATCTCAGTCGCCCATAGATGTTCAGATCATGAAGCCTCCCCCCTCTCCTCTTTGTTTCTCATTGTCACAAATTGTGTTGTATTGGAACCAGGCATTCTCAATGCAAAATTAATACATGTATAACTGTGTGAAACAGAAATAACAGCTTAAAAACTGCCATAAACTATTTTTGGAGACTAAAGTCATTCTGGAGATTACAGAGATTACAGTTTATAATCACCGAGGAAAAAAAGCTCTAGTACACTGTTAGGCTTAATTTTTGCAAAAATTGAGTAATATTGAGATATACGAAGTGAAAGTAAGAGATATTCTGAAAAATGTTAGGTTCCAATTGACAAGTTATAAAAATAAATTTCAATTGATAAATGTGACAGATTTTGTATAGGGGGTGACCATTTAATAATCAGGGGGGGCTTGGATTTTTCCTTGGCAGGAAATTTCACCGTAACAACGGCCATAATTATTTATTTCAAGCGCGCAAAGTCCCTGAATATTAATTCTCAAATCAAGCATTGCCTGATCGAGAAATAAGAATATTTCATGACTGCCCAAAATTATAAATTCATTTATTTCACCAAAACTGAGCAAGAAATTATTTTTTTTAAAAAGCTCCAAGCCCCCCTTCAGATTAAATGGTGGCCCCTTAAGTTACTAAATTAATAAACATATAAAATATGAATATAGGACAGTGAGTTTAACAGTATAGAACCAAATGCACATCTTACATCCATGGACGAGAGAGAAGGGGGGGGATGAATTAAAGTGCATTGAAATTTGAAAATCATCTTAAAGAATGAAAAGTCCGACCGCCGATAAATACGCTATTTATTGACATTTCCCCACAAGAAAATCTATTTCTGTGCATTTATTCGTGATCTAGAGACTGAGACGAACAAAATGACATCAAAATGAGCCTTGTAGCCCAACTAGAAGTGGTCAAACACTCACATTCCAGGACCGATTGCTTCTTCAACTGTCTTAGAACTCCTTTCTGGAGCCATTTTTGAAATAAAACAGGAAATCACATGTGCGCATGTGCAGCTTTGACTAACCTAGTTAGTCTTTTTGACTAAGGGTGATTTTTTCTTAGACATTTTGAGTAAGGTCAAAAATAAGTTAGCTTTTCTGACTAACCTAGTCAAAATGTCTAACTTGGTCAAGCCTACAATATTTTCAGTGTGGTTCCAGTCAGCTTTCTTTTAGATGAAGTAATGTGGATTGTTTGGAACTACTACAGCAGGGTCTACAGCACAACAAACACTGAGAGACTGAGTCATGTTAGAAAATGTGTTTTTTTTTCAACTTCCAACAGGAATAGCTGGAAACTGGGTAGTGATATTGGCCATAGAAGGTCAGCGAGCATATGTGGAATTTAATGGCCATTAATATGAAATGCATTAGAGCCATTGTTGTGGCAGATAAATATACAAATGGGATATTTGTATGTGAAAAAAGAGGTTTTTTACCAAATACCCAAGATAAATTTGTGTAACTGTAGAAACAATGAATGTTGATAGGTAAAAGTTTCCCTATCTTGAACCGCAGATGAATTGACAGGCATAAGAGTGTAATTTAGGGTGTTATGAGTTGAGAGGAAAAAGCCTTATGAGTGAGATGAGATATGGCTATTATTATGATTATATAATAATAATAAAAATATTGATTTATAAAGCGCTAATTTCAGTAAAATGCTCAAAACTAGGCACTAGTTATTTGTAATAAGAGCATACTTACAAAACAAGACATAATATCACACTGTGACATTTTGGAATGCTGCCATATCCCAGACATAGACATAGACATAAACAAGAAGCAAACACAATTTCGTGAGAAGACCAAATCACACAAAACAGCTCAAAGTGAAGAACCCATTTAGTAAGGTCACAATGGAACAGTGCATATTGCATGATACTGCTTTGGTTGTGACAGTCCAGAGAAAGGGCAAGTTGGATGGGGTCATCCTTGTAATGTAAACAGGCCTGCTAAGCAAATATTTGATGATGTGATCCCTCCCTAGATGCTCTTGTTGTCAATTATGAATGTACGTTTATCAAAGACTGCCAATCAAATGTGTCCATATTTAAAGTCTATACCGTATTTTCTCTATTAAATGCACAGTGGGCTGAGGTAATGATGAGATGGAAATAATTTATCCAAGATCTGGCTCTGCAATGCTGTTTGCAGTCACAATCCACCAGAGGCGCTGCCAGCCGTCTGCTGCCCTCTGTGGGACAATTCACGCAATCCAATATGGCGGACGAGGGCAACCTGAAGACACGTTTTTGACAATTTTACATTAAAAAGGGTTGGATGTGGTCATATTTTGATGGAATTTCAGTTAAGATCAAGTCTAGATGGAGTAGGAAGGGCATTTATAAGGGGGTGTGTGTTTTATAGAGAAAATGTGGTATATATAATTGTTTCAGGGAATGCCTTTGTGAAATGTGTACGTAATTCAATTACTAGTTATCTAATCCTAATAAGTATTTAAAAGTGGATTGATGTTTATTATTTGCATAGTTGATAATCAAGCATTATGCAAAAATGCTGTGGAGGAAAAAATAATTAAAATTACAGAATGCATTTGCTGAAAATAAATTGCTTCTTTTGTAAAAATCAACTGCATGCAAACAGACAAAACCTTTGTTGTCTTATGCAGTTGATTCATATAACTTGCATTAAAACAAACCATATGTAGAATAACATGCATGCAGCTGCAAGATGAGTCGTTTGACTGCATCAGAATGAAGTCACCCTAGAAAGGGAGCATGTACCTCGAGCAGAAGTATCAGTCATTGAAGACATGGTACATCAGGGCTTGCAGATTGATTTAATCCATCCATATACTAGCATATGACAAGTCCAAGAAATGCCCTGGACATGTGTATTTTGATGTATTTGTCACAGATCCTATCAAATTGGACAGTTGACTATGAAAAACTTTTTCTCAAAATTCAGTTATTGTTGGGTGTTGTCAGTTCTTTAAGTTGTAGTTTCTTACTATATTTTTATCTCATGTCTAACTGCTAAAAGCACACATAGCAACAAACAATGTATAACAGTTTATGATCACTGCAATGGCTGTATTCTAATTGGAATTTGTCATGTAACTTAGGAATAGGCCCCCACTAGTTTTTTATTTCTTTAAAATATGCAAGTACGATATAAGAAAAAATACTTTGCATGCCAGAACATTATCAAAATAAGTGAGATGTACAAGTTCAACTATTGCATTTGCACCATATCTGTGTGTTATTTGCAAAATGGCTCTGCTCTTGCAATCTCAAAATTCGAATTGCATATGCTTATATTGTCTATAGGATATTATTGGTATTCATGCGCCTGGCATGTACACACAAGGTACCAGATATCCAAATGATTAATCAGACATTGATGATGTTACATGCTGTCTCCAAAAGAAATGACATATTTTGGACTTTTTTGGATTTGTCATAATATGTTCGTTCAGTTTCTTCCACGCTGTTGAAACATGTATATGCGGTTGATAATAGAATAAACGTGCCGGTTCTTAGTGCACATCAGTTTTATTGGTATTGAATAAGGTTTATTTATCAATCAGATGGCATTGAATGTGTATCATAATGAGTGTCTATGTTGGTGTAGGTGCTGTTTCAGTGTCTATTAGTCACATTGAGTTGTGTGTGAAAGTTGTGTCAATTTTCCAGTATGAGCACCACCGTGTTGTCTGCACTGAGCAACATTTCAAATTTTGATAATTGCACATTGCTAAAATTGAGCCATCATTTGACATGACATTTGGGACATGTGATTGAAAAATGCCTGCAATGAAGCCAAATGATGGTTTTTCTGAAACCTGACCTTCCACGATTTCACAAATTTCTAATTATAGAACTGAACAAGCACAAGTCTCGAAAGGTGAGCTCTGGTGAAATTTTCCTGACTTTTTTTGACAATTTTGTGTCTCAAATGTAATTCACAAGACAGGCGGAGAATGTTTTTGAATGAAGCAACCTGTGTATCTATAGAATGTAAATTGATTAATTGATAAATCCATAATATCACCTGATCCACTTGCAAAAAACGTCGAAGTCAAAATGTTTTTATTTGGGCAAGGTAACTAGGTTCAGCTAAACACACTGTTTTTTCAACAAGTCCCTGACTAATAGCAACATACACTGTAAATTCTGAAATTCTGAGTTAGCTCAAATGATTGAGTGAGACGGTTGCACAATTTGCTTGAGCCATGATAGCTTTCTGTTTTGAGTTATGATAATCTTTATGTTGTTATAACTTGCAAACAACAAGCTATCTTGGCTCAAAGGAATTGTGCAACCATCTCACTCAATCAATTAAGCTAACTCAAAATTCAAAATTTACAGTGTATAACAATACAAAGACTAGAATACTGTGTAATATATATATACTTGTATAAAGCAAGTACGAAAAGTGTAAAAGGTGTAACATAGGGTAAAAACTGTAGAGACACCTGCAACAATTGGCTAAAATCTGATTGATATGGACAGGGAGTTTAAGAGAAGTTGTACCTATGAATACCACAGCGGTTGTCTTTTAGCAACTGTTTTATCTTGGCAACAGACCAAATATTCTTGCTTTGCCAGTATTATCATACATGTATGATTATTCATTTACTTCAAGGACAATATCATAATCACGTTTAATGTGGAAATTGGAACTTTGAAGTTTGGGGAACAGATTGGGTTTGGTCAACACATGAAAATTTCAATGGATGTCCTGTTTTTGGGAGTAATTTCCTGAACATGGCATTCATTTCCTGAAGATGACCTTGATTCCATGTACATGTCAATAATTATCCGGTTTGTGATTTAATTCGAAAACTGATCCCAGCTCTTGTAATGATTTTAGAAGAGCATTTGGACAGATGTAGGAAACAGCAAGGTGGACAAAAAATTTGCACAATCCCTCCAATTAAAGTTAAGAAAAAGCATACAACGATATGAATATCAAATCACACAAACCTCCTCTTTGTAACAAATGAAGTGAAGACTGTTATCGATACAGCTATCATGATTCAGGAAGTCTTGAATGAAAGTTTGATGGGTATTCATATTTCATCCCAGTAATGCACAGGTGATTGATGGATGGATGATTGGGGCTTTACGTCCTGTATTTATGCGCTTGGTAGGCTAATTAGGACAGGAGGAGGACATGGCAAGGAGGCAAAGGATGATTGAAACAGCCGTCCAACATAGGCCCAGGTGACCCGGCAAGAGCTGGATTCGAACCCTAGATCCTGCGATTTGCAGTCCAGCACGCTACCACTAGACCAAACCTCCCCCCAATGCACAGTCAAGGCAATAAACCTATTATTGGTGCTCACCTTTCTTTAAGTAGTATAGTGATGCACTCATGACAGGAAATAATTTGTTACTTGAAGTGTGTGTTTAAATAATGATTGCAGTTCCTTGGATTCTCATTAATATGGACAACATCTTATTTGTAAAAAGTAAATTGAAGACATTGATCGATATAACTATCATGATTAAGGAACTCCTGCAAAAAGGTTTGATAGGAATTCATTCCAATAATGCAAAGAGCTATTCGTACAGTACATTTTTAGACAATACTTCAATTTATGCCATTCGACACCTCTGTCAGCCAATAACATGCCAGTATTACAGGGAAATAATTCCTATATTCTTTGTTGTCCAGTTATACTCTCATGTTTGAGTGTTTGTCTCACGGTATAAGCCAGTTATTCACCATGGGATCAGGAATATGTCTTTATCACACCTCGGGCTAAAGCCCTCGGGTGATAAATCACATATTCCGTCTCCCGTGGTGAATAACCTATACAAATGCACAGGCAATGCAATCACACAAACAAGACCCTGATATGTTATTGGTGCCATTCTTAAAAGTAGTCTAATGATGCAGGATGACTGGAGACAATAAGTTACTCTGAAGTGTGTGTATATCTGGGAAAATAAAGCAGTGTTAAGCAAGAATATAGGGTTATGAGGGTTGTTTTTTGATAATTATTGTAATTCAATGAATTTTTATCGACAACAATTTCCTTACTTAAAGAATCACTGTCCATTATCACTGTCCATTTATATTCTTTCAAAGCAATTTTATTGCTCTGCCATTCAACACAAAATGGCATGTATTTTTGCTGCTCATTCCAGGAATGTCATTTTCTATTTTACTTTACATAAAAGCTTTGCAGATTTAACACCCTGTACATGCCATCTGATCGTGCACATTTGCGCTGTTCGGAGTATAGGTATTTCGATACAGAGAGAATATTTTGCATGACAAACCGTTTCAAAGTTTTGTTCCCCTCAGGAAATGTGTAGATTATCCTCTCTCTGCATTGCAAGGGCCAAGGATGCAGAATTTGTAAGTGTCATCTTTGTGAAACAAGAAAAGAATTAATGATAATATAATCGACAAAAAATGCATTGCGAAAAATAAAAACTGAACTGTGCATTATGTTGTTCATGTTTATTGACCAGTATGAGAAAATATTCTGGTTCCCATCCTAATTATCAGTAATCCCTTTCAGCTATTTGCACTGAATTGAAAGGGTCACAATAGGATGACATAATCATTGAAGTGTTTATCAATATTTGTGGCTGAAGCAAGTCTGCTGTTCAGAGCAGGTGTGAGGAAGGAGGCTGCAGGCTGGAATAATTAAAATCAAATTGACTATCACTGACGAACTTGAAAATCAGGTCCGCGTACAGTAGAAATAAAAGCTAACATGAAATCGAACACCACTAGTAAAAAAATCTGGCCTGCTCTGTAGTGGTCGCGTATGAGCAGGCTGCTGTAGCGCGATGTCGATCAAATTCCTGAATGGTCATTAGCAATGTTTTATTCTGTATTTAGATGATGCTCATGGATTTATTCTGTGTCCTTATTATATATCCTTATAAGTTACAATGGATAACTCAATAAAACATATCTCGATCATTGAGATACAAACACACAACAACTTGATCACTAATGCAGGTGTCTCGCACCATGACAGTTACCCAGTTTATTATGCTATGATGGTGTTAATCCAGTCATTGTAGTAAGATGTGCGATCGTAGATGGATGGCAAATCGGGAGAACAGCTTGGTGCTATGAAGGACAATGAACCGACAAGATATGTTTCGAAGCCTCTTGCGCACACGAAAGGACCACCTTCGTCATACTGAAAAAGAAAAATGTATGGAAGAAGTTTATGCAAGATTGAAAACAAAGAATTTGAAATACTGGTTTCTTGCAGTTATGTTGTTCAGAATAGTAGTGGGCCTAGATGAATCACATGTGGGGTCACAATAATCATTGTCATATAAATGTTACATAACAATACAATGATAAAAAAAAATCTTGATTAGGTCAATTGGTTAGTTGTACACAATGCAGATACCAATCAAAGTCCTACAGTACCATTGTGTGTATTTTGGGAAATAAATAACAGGTGTCTCACATAGCAAGTTGTGCTGTATCCAGTGTCCACACAGAGATTAATCTCAGAATTCCACCCTCGGCTTTGACAATCGTCATCCGTCAGGAGAAAAGCCGAACTAAACTGGAGTATTCCTCCCCATTGAATCGCTGAAAAGAAAATGTAAGATATTGAGAGGGAGATAAAAAAATTATTTTACCCTACTGGCACAATAAGATATCCGTATAAACCTAACACAAGACAATATCAATATAAATGGCAGAGATACCTCAAAACTATGGATATAGCTGAGATGGGGCACCCTGTTGCTGTTACATATGATATGAGGAAGAAAGGTGTTCCACGATAATAACATATTTCGAATATCTATTTATAATGTTGCATAATTAATGTACATACAATGTAATTATCAATATTGAGATAATACCACAGAAGTCTGCTGCGGATTAATGCAATGAAGTAGTGCTTTTTTAATCATTTGGACATGATATCAATGCAATACATTTTCATTCTGAAACGTGAAATTTATGCTTTAATTAACAAACTTTGACACCATTGAAAGTTTGTCCATCTGCAATCAACATATCTTTATCATGCAGACCAGATAAAAAGGCATAAATAATTAATCACTCCATGATCCACGTATGGAAACAAGTTAGAATACTTTCATCTTTTTAAGATCCCTGTTAAGGTATCTTCGTTTTATGTGTAAAACTGTTTTACAGTTGTCCAATGTATCTTCGTTTTATGTGAAGAACTGTTTTACAGTTATCCAATGGGAAATTAGTGAGTTGCATCAATGCGTCTTGCGGCAATTACAAGCATTTCGAATAGTGTTTCAAACGAGTCTTGCTGGTCACTCGCTAGAATGGTCATGGTCTTGGGAATGAGACTCGAGAATTTCAATTCCCGAGACTCCCTCAGCGAGACGAGGAAATGCTGAGTCTTTGTTTGTCTCGAGACTTCTCAAGAATTCTTGGTCTCATTGGAAACACTAGATATGAAGCAGTTCGACTTCACTTGGAAATTGTGAAGAATATCATGACACTCCAAGAAATGCAATTATTCATTTAATCTTCAACTTACAGCCTTGGTTTCCCCAACCAGCAATGAAACAATCCTCAGATAAATAGTCGTAACCATCATCGGGAGCAAGCTGGACCGTTTGGATGAAAGGATTATGAAGATTGGCTGGTTCAGTCAGTCTGACAAGTGCAATGAAGTTGTCATTGTCTGGATGCTGAAAAATTAGGTGAGTACAGGCATTAAGAAGATATACTCAGAAGGAGGTATTAAATTGGGGTATATGGATTTCACAAATGTTAAAACCAATAATGAAATAGTAAACAGCAGTTTGAAAATAGATGAAAATAATTCAGCGGGCTTTTGTAAGGAGCATGGGTGTCCTCACTGATGCGAAAGATTGACCTTATAATTATACCAACATGACATTGTATTCCAGTACCTTAAGATTAATTTAGAGTTAAGGTAACGCACACACAAATACCTTAACAATTTCCTGGATACCATAGACCTCAGGATTCCCTCCATTTTCAAAGTCATCAAAATCATGAAGTCCGAGGACAACCTCATTCAGTGATCTGGAGAAAATTATTATTGCATTCAATGTAAAGGAGTAGAACGTCATTAGGTTTATTTATTGGTATAGTATGTACAGAATAACTCAAAATGTTATACGACTACCCAATCAGTAAGGAAGAATCAGCTACTATTTGGCCCTTTCGCATCTTTTGGCTACACTAGAATCACTTTGTGCCTATACCTACTTTAAAATCCCTTTCAAAACTACATTAAATTAACATAAAACTAACACCAATTTAAACTCTACCCCATTGCGCTTGTGCCCCTTGCTAATAGCAATTACATTTCTAGCTAATGTAATTAAGGTAGTGCTGAGGAGTCAAAGGTAGTGGGACTTAAGTTAACTATGATAATCTGTCTGTTGCCTTAACTCAAAACAACAAGATATGTCAGCTCAAATTAAGGCATTGTGCAACCATCTCACTCAATTATTTAAGCTGAAAAGTGTACACTGCACATCTGTCAATATGCCTTTCAGTCTTCCACTTTGCAAGGAAACTGTCTTTTGAAAATAGTTTAGCTATGACTGCAACTCAAGTAGTACTGAATTTTATCGAGATCTATAGATATGCTTACGGGTTTGTTCCAATATGGAAAGAATCCGTCAGGACCCAAGTTGAAGATATTAGCACCCCACTGCATGTGTATCTTCCGTTGAAGGTAGACTGGAATGTCAGGTGATTAAACTTCAATAAATTAGTTTTGACACCCTTTTTTATCGTTATGCTGCACTATCTATCACGGTATCGCCCAAAGAATTTTGTCGAATCTTGTTAGTGCTTTGCAGGTTATCTTTTCTGAACTATCTCATTCAAATTTTGCATACAGCCTCAACTCTTTTTTAACTTGAGATGGAAAACATTTGGCGACCAAAAATGATATTTTATTTTTAAAAATTAGGAAAACGAGGTAGCTTTCTACTACTTCTTCTGGTTGATACAAACATTGCTGGAAGTGCTTGCATGTTATTTTTTTAATATACTATCATTTGACATCATTTCATTTTTGACAATATAATGCTGAAAAATGACATGTAGCCATCTCAACTAATTTTCCACTGAATATGTTCAGAAACATCATTTTTAACTCTACCAGTACTTCGCAATAAATCAATGTTATTTTGAGAAATATTAATAATTATGTCAACATTTCAACACTTTAAAAAAGGAGTAAGTGTAAAAACCCGAATGGCGGCCATGAAGGGAAACTGGCCTGGAGTTGCATCAGTGCCATTTATTATTTTGATTGCTGCATCTTCATTGAAATCTTTTGCCCATCCGACTGAAAATATAATATCTTGATATAATATTTGTTTGACTGATTGATTGAATTATTTAACATTATTTCAAGAGTGTACATACATGTTACAGTAAACGAAAACCTAGTGCTTACAGAATTTGACTGAAATGTTCCTTGTGAGGTCATGGCCCTATCCATGCCATGTTAAATTCTATGACGTTTAAGCATCCAGTGAGTTTTTATCGAATACATCCTATGTTATTTATCAGAGTCACGGACCAAGTTTTACCTCTCGCCAATGAGGTCACAAGTTGCCCAATGACAAATTGACAGTCAATTTATATGCAATTGATGGGGCCTGTTTTGAGGTCATTAATGTTAATACCTGTCATTCGTCTACTGTAACAAGATTTCAACAGTGTGCATACAAAGTACATGGTTACAAGAAGTACGAGGTCGAAAATCCCTCGAAATAACATCAGGATAGCACATAATTTTATTCAACTTATATCCAGTGTGGTCCTGGCTAAATAAAAAAAATGGTGCTGCTGTGCAACAACGGCTAACAATCGTTACAAAATTAATTATAAATGACATGGATCTCTGTTTCGTAATAAATGAAAGCACTAATTTTTGAAATCCTGAAATTGTCGTATACTACACCAAAGGGAAATATCCCAGAGTTGAAGGGCTTGTGCTCACATAAAAGGATTTTGATTATTATCAGCTTAAGTTATAGAACTGTGAGAAATGTAATTTAGCATGTTAAAAGTCTTCATTCTGTTCTGTTTCCCCAAAATTAAAAAATTGGTAAACACAATATAACTTTCATGTAATAATCCAATGACATTATGTTGACCATTTTTCTTGTAGTCATGTGTTTTATCTCTGCACAATACATATTTATACCCTTTTAAAGATATATTGATTTTGAATTTTTTAACGATAGATTTCAAAGGCAATAATCTTTTCATGATTATAAAAGAGTTGGTCTATCAATGTATTTTTCCTCAAAGACTTACCTTGTGAAAATACAAGAAATACCATTAAGCCCAACATGGCGATATACTTTATGAAGTCGTCTGTTGTTGTCCAGTGAAAATATAGGCTCTTAATTGCGCATTATCAATTCTTATATTACATTTTAAACAAAAAATAAGCTGAATGTTGTGAAAATGCAAGCTGTTGCTGATAAGAGATCAAAAGCTAGTTTCGTATAGTAGTTATTTCTGACCTGTGGCGGATCAAGACAGGTTCACAAGGGAGACCGGCTTTTTGAGACATTTACGCAGCTGCACTGTCACTTATTTTCCTACAACTGCTAGTTGGGGTCTGACACCTTGCCCTCTGGGCCCCTCCACTAGATCTGCTACTGGACCATTAAATATAATTATGTCATGTTGCGACTCACATTCCTGTGAAATGCGAGATTACCAAGTCAGAGTTGCAAGTCATTTTTCAAAAGCCAAAAAAGCTGTCCGATTATCAGACTTGCATCGGAGTGTGCTTAGTTCATACCTCTACTTCTTGACTTTTTAATCTGCTAGACATGGTCAGGTTTTTCATTAATTGGAGATCCAAATACATCCAAATCAAAATTATGTCAATATAATTGTTTGTTCCTCTTTTAAAAAATGTATTACATAGACCACTCAGAATTTGTTGCAGGATATTAAATGCATCAGGGGCAGCACCTAGTGTCAAGAACTGTGAGTAAGGCAAATGGAATCATGAAGGACCCTAGTCATCCCCTTCATAGTGAGTTGGATTTATTGCCAAGTGCCAGAAGGCGGCGAGTTAAGTTTGCCAGAACGTCCCGGTACAAAGACACTTTCGTACCAAAAGCCATTGTTATGCTAAACTCTGTAAGTTGAAGACATTTCCTTATATGTTTGTATACATTTTTCTTATTTGAACCTACTGACTGTACCACACAAAAGAATTTCACGTATGTGACCAATAAATTATCTGTATCTGTATCTGTATCTGTATCTGTATTGATTTCAACATACTGTACAACTACACCCCCTGGCCACCCTGTTCTTTGATATAGTGTCTAGAACTGTGAGTAAGGCAAATGGAATCATTAAGGACCCTAGTCATCCCCTTCATAGTGCGTTTGAACTATTGTCAAGCGTCAAAAGGCTGGGAGTAAAGTTTGCCAGAATATCCCGGTACAAAGACACTTTCGTACCGAATGCCATTGTTATGCTAAACTCTGTAAATTGAAGACATTTCCTAATATGCTTGTATACTTTTTTCTTGTTTGCACCTACTGACTGTACCACACAAAAGAATTTCACAAATGTGACCAATAAGTTATCTGTATCTCTATCTGTATCTGTATTGATCTCAACAGACTGTACAATTACACCCCCTGGCCACCCTGTTCAACTGGATGTAGCTAAAAATGGCTATGATTTTTAAAATCATTTCATTTCCTGGACATGACCACCAGGCTCCAAGGACCATGTACGTGTACCACAGAAATACATTGTATATCCCAGACATAAATAAGATGCAAACAAGATTTCGTGAGTAGACCCAATCACAGACACAACTTAGAGTGAAGAACCCATTTGATAAGGTCACAATAGAACGCCAGAGATTGTGTGACACTGCTTTGTTTGTGCCAGCTCTGAGAAAGGGCAAGTGGGATGGGGGGCATCCTTGTGATGTAAACAAAACAGCTATGCAAATATTGATCCTTTCTCAGAAACTATTGTCAATTATGGATGTACGTTTGTTTCATACTGTGAGGGCATCAGCGACAACCAGTCTAAAGTATATGTTGTTCCAGGGAATGCATTTGTCAAATACCACGTAATTCAATTACTAGTCATCTGATTTTACTAATTTGAAGAAGTAAAGAGCATTAGGTTTATTCAATGAATAGTGTGATAACCAAGCATTATACAAAAACGCTGTGGAGGAAAAAATAATTAAAATTTTAAAATGCATTTGCTGAAAACAAATTGCTTCATTTGTAGAAAAATCAGCTGCTCGCAAGCTAACAAAACTTTTGCTGTCGTATACAATTGATTCATATAGAGTAGGTCGGGGCATGCAGCCCCCCTTAACTTCGAGGTGCGATTTGACCTACTTTTTTTGGGCGATTATTTGAATGCCTATGCTGTCGGGAAGGGACCACTTGACTCTACTAATAACTACTGAAACAAATGTCTACCAATTTTAATAAAGGAGTTACGGTCATTTTTGTGAAAAATTTTAAATGGACTTCTTACCCTACCCATCGTGCAAGAAGCCCCCCTATTATAATCCTATGGCAATTTTTTTTTGCGAGCGCATTCACCCTTAAAGTTATTTCTTAGGGTTCTTCTATCATTTTTAAGGCATTCTATTCACTTTTTCTGAATTTCAGAATTTTTCTGTTCATACTTTCATTTTTTAATATTTTTTGCCCTGTTTCAATTTGGGGCCAATTTTTTTCTATCTTAATTAGCTATTCTATCAAGATTTAAGGTAAAGTACACATTATTAAATGGTTTCTGAAGCAGCTTCGACCCCCAAGTGAAGGGGACCTCATGCCCCATATCATGTGCGGCCTCTCGCCCCAAACCCACAAATTATAATTTGACCTCTATATTTTGAACTAAAATGCAAAGAACATGATCCAAATCATATTCATGTGATGGTCATAAAGTGAAGCAATGCAGATATTCATTATACTCTTAAATATTTCGAAAGTTATTTCTGGCAACCCCTTTCAAAAAATTAGTCAAAGTTACAAAAACCATGCATATTTTTTTGTTTCTTTAATTTCTACTATGGTTTTGTGCTGCTTCGATGCTATCAATAGGTAAATGCACCAATAATGTAAGTTTGGATATAACCTGGGGGGGGGGCCTCTCACCTAACCCGGGCTTCTTGCCCCGGCCTACTCTTACATGCATCAATGCAAACCATACTTAGAATGTGATTCCACAAATATTTTTTTAAAAATCTGACAATTCCTAAATTCACAATCCTTTTGTTGCCATCTAATTTTCATTACAATGTACATCACATTTATTCATGACAATACACCTGTTATGTACATCCAGGATTGCCCAAGGATGTAAACTTGCAGATCTGCCACTGTTGAGGACCAGAGTTCCTTGTCAAATCTGCGGCGAATATGCTTGGCATGGAGCTAGTAATTTTAGGGAAAGCTGTTTCTTTGTTTAGCTGCAACAAGTTTTCTACACTAGGGTGTCCCATTTTTCGAAAAGTTTTTCGTATCAAGCTCCTCTTGGGCTCAGTTGTGCTCCTGTATGTACTAAGTCCCTACACCAAATTTCAGCCAAATCCATTAAGGGTTAGACCCCCCCCTACCACCATCTTTGGAGGGCCCTTTGAGGGACCCAAAAATGACTATTTTCGGGCAAAAAATGTGGCTATTTTCCTGCCTGAAATCATTTCATGCCACTGAAATTGGTCAAGTAGGGGTTTTTGAGGTTGCTGAGTTCGCCTATGATGATAACGAATCACCGAGAGGTCAAGATGATGTCATAACATGCTATAATTGGTCAATTTAGCCCTCGGGTGCCCAAAATTGGCTGTTTTCGAGCATAAAAAGTGGCTATTTTCCTACCTGGAATCACTTTAAAATGCCACTGAAACTGGTCAAGTAGGGGTTTTTGAGGGAGCTGAGTTCACCTATGATGTTATTAAAACACCCAGAGGTCAGGATGATGTCATAACAAGCTATAATCGCTATATTCAGCCCTTGGGTTACTCATAATTGGTTGTTTTCGCAGGACTTCTGACAGTGAATTGATACAAGACAACAATAATCATGTTTTAGTAATTTCTGGACATGAGCATTTTATTTCACAATAACTGATTTCATTTGGAGGAGGAAGGTATGGAATTTATTATTCTCAAGGGATTAGCTTTTTAATGTTAATGATACAGTTAAGATACGTAATATGACAAATTTGCTTTAAGGTACATGATATAATTTGGCATATTTTGGTTACCTATTTTTAACAAAATTCTTAGGAAAGAGCACTGAACACATTTGCACAGGTAGAATATTCATGACCAAATGTAGCTAGTACAATCTCTCAAACAATTTTCTCTATATTTTACAAACTGTCGTAAATTGTATATATGTTACACAAATTATCATTATCTCTGCTAGGAGACAGAGATCTTGTTAGTCCTGGCTTCCTAGAATCCCGTCCCATGTCACACTGTCACACTGTCACACTGTCACACTTACTCTGCTCCACTTATTCATTCATTCATTCATTCATTCATTTTTCTTCAACTGAGTACCTGTGTGCTCCATCATACATAATTGCATGCACTTGACTCTTTTCCTTGATAAAATCTGACTTTATTTCAAGCTTATTTGCTTATTTTACTTTGAAGATCAATCACACTTTGGAGTAGTTCCTGCTTTTCCTGCTAGGTGGTCTATAGATGCTTAGTTTCCTTTATGTCCACTAGGTGATGGCAGAGGAGGAATTTATTGTCAGTGCTGGGAGATAGAGATTTTGTTAGTCTTCAAGGCTCTTGGCTGCCCCAGCTTTTAATTGGCATGAGAGGACCAGTTACAGATAGATAGATCTATAGAAAAGTAGATAGATAAGGGTGTGCCCTGCTGGGGTAACCCTGAGGGGTAGGGTGGGGATACTCCTTAAGGGTGGGACAGTGGGACGTATAGGGTCAAAGTTTTTATGACTTACAGCAAACACTATCTGTCTGGCAATCACTGCTGACCCCCTGCTCGTAATGCTCCCATCTAGTTTATTTCACACCAAATAGTCATTCCTAAATCATGCAACACCTCGTTCAGAGATCCCTACCAAAAATTATTTAGTTCAAGATGAGTCAAATAGAATGATTAGAATCTATTTATTTTCCTAGCAGAGATACTTTCGTGCATCTCATGCACTCCATTCTAGTTACAAAAATAAGGGCAAATTTTGTTTTGGTTTACAATATTCTCCTTCTTGAACTACTTGAATAGAGGTATATTCATTCATTACAAATATGGGCACCAAGACAATTGTTAATGATGAAACCAAAGTGCCGTCCATAGCCACATATGAATCGACCTGGAACTCCTTCTTGGCTGAATCAATTGCAATAACAATGCGTTTGGTGATGTTGAAGATGGCTGCATAAAATTGGTGCATATTGTTTTAAGAAATTTCTGGTGGCAAGGCCAAACAATTTCTTGTCATTTGGAGATGCTCAAATAGTAGCATGAAGAAGATTTAATGAAAGACTCAACTCAATGGTCGTCATTGCCTGAAACACAGGCAAGGACAGGCTTTCCTGCACCAAATACACCAGTTTGAGGAATAATGTTTAGCTGCTGTTCAACAACATGTTCAACATATGTCTAACATCTAGCTGCAGTGGACTGTGAAAAAGGCCCAGAACAACCAAAGGCTCTGTCAGGTACCCTCGATGTCTCAAAACAGAGTAATTCTCTTCTCTCTTCGTTCATCGTTTCTTTACTTTCGTCAGCACAACAAATATATTCTCAACTTTTTCAAGCCACATGCAACTACAGGTGCTTATCTTCATATCAATATTAAGTTCTCTGCTTCAGTGACCTTCCTGTTGTGTCTTAATTAGCTTTAGAAACACAACAAAATTTATTTTCAGGCGATCAGGGTCCAGTTGCCTATGAAGTGAAACCTTCAATTTTGAATAGTTTATGGTACCTGATGTAGCCTCTGGTTTTGCTCAGCCTTTTTAATAGTCTACTGCAGCCAATGTTTGACAAGTTAATAAAAAACAGTTGAACAGAATCCCTCAAAGTGATGTATTTGATCCAGGAAAGCATGTCCTTCCCATGAGTTCAGGCAATAATGATGTTCGACCTGAGTCTTTCATTAGACCTTCATCATGACTACAGTAACTATTTGAGCTTCTCAATATTACAAGAAATTGGTTTGCCTTATTACCAAAGATGTGGGAAGCAAAATTAGAATATGCAGCCATATTCAGCATCATGAAACAAATTTTTGTGAAAAGGCCATCCAAAAAATAAGGATGACATTCAGCCTGATTTGGATAGCATTAAAAAAAGTTAGTTTTTAAAAGAGATTTAGTAAAATTCCATGAGCCTAATTCAGCCATGATGACAATATTGCCCCTTTCTTAAGATTTGCCAATAATTGGCAACAAAAGCTTTTTGATAAACTACCAAAGTGTTTCATATCTCTTATAGAGATTTTGCTTATGACTTTGAGCGTTTGCATTATATAAGAACCTTATCATAATCATTGAAAAGCTGACCCTTTGCAAATGTTAAATTCCATACCTTCTTCCTTAAATTGAAATCACTTAATGTGAAATGAATGACTCGTGTCCAGTAATGCCTAAAATTTGAGTATTTGTTGTTCAGTCTGAATTCACTATCGGAAACCTCTGCAAAACACCAAATTTTTGGTAACCAGAGAGCTGAATAGATCAATTATAGCATGTTATGAAGTCATCTTGACCTCTGGGTGATTCATTATCGTCATAGGTGAACTCAGGTCCCTCAAGAACCCCTACTTGACCAGTTTCAGTGGCATTAACTGATTTCTGGTAGGAAAAAAGCCACTTTTTATGCCCGAAAACAGCCAATTGTGGGGACCCGAGGGCTAAATTGACCAATTATAGCATGTTATGACATCATCTTGACCTCTGGGTGATTTATTATCATCAAAGGTGAACTCAGCAACCTCAAAGACTCCTACTTAACCAATTTCAGTGACATTAAATGATTTCACGCAGGAAAATAGCCACATTTTATGCTCGAAAATAGTCATTTTCGAGTCCCTTGAGGGCCCTCCAAAGATGGTGGTAGGGGGGGGTCTAACCCTTAATGGATTTGGCTGAAATTTGGTGTAGGAACTTTGTACATATAGGAGCACAACTGAGCCCAAGAGGAGCTTGATCCGAATAACTTTACGAAAAATGGGACACCCTATTCTACACCAAACAGCTATTACATGTATATTATGATTTTAGAAAATGTCATACGTCGTAGCGTAAAAACTTCTGTGCATGACGCGTTAAATTTATGGAACAACATGCAGCTGCAAGATCAATCGTTCGACTGTATCAGAATGAAGTCCGGCCGGAATGGGAGCATGTCCACTAAGTGCCAGATGTCCAAATGATTAATCAGACTTTCATGATGTTACATGCTGTCTCCAAAAGATATAACATTATTTGGACTTTTTTGGACTTGTCACAGTTGTGTTCGCCCATTTTGGGCCACGCTGTGGAAACACATTATGAGGTTAATAATAGAATAAACATGCTTACTCTGTGAGCGCATGAACTGTATTGGTATTGAATAAAGCTTGTTTATCAATCAAATGGCATTAAATGTGTATCAAAATGAATGTCTATGCTGGTGCTGTTTCAGTGTCTGTGAGTCACATTGAGTTGTGTGTGTGAAAGTTGGCTCAATGAGCAGATGAGTACCACAAGGTCATGTGCAACTTTCCAAATTTTGATAATTGCACATTGGCAAAATTAAGCCATCATTTCACATGACATTTGGGACACGTGATTGAAAAATGCCTGCAGTGAAGCCAAATGATGGTTTTTCTGAAACCTGACCTTCCACGATTTCACAAATTTCTAATTATAGAACTCAACAAGCACAAGGCTCGAAAGGTGAGTTCTGGTGAAATTTTCCTGACTTTTTTGACAATTTTGTGTCTCAATTCACAAGACAGGCGGAGAATGTTTTTGAATGAAGCTACCTGTGTATCTATAGAATGCAAATTGATTAAATCATAAATCCATAATATCACCTGATCCACTTGCAAAAAATGTCGAAGTCAAAATGTTTTTATTTGGGCAGGGTAACTTGGTTCAGCTAAACACACATTTTATCAACAAGTCCCTGACTAATAGCAACATATAAAATACAAAAGACTTGAATACTGTATAATATAATGTGTATATAATATTTATGTGCATAATGCAAGTACGAAAAGTGTGAAATGTGTAACATGGGGTAATAACTGTAGAAGCACCTGCAACAATTGGCTAAAATCTAGTTGATATGGACAGGAATTTAAGAGAAGTTGTACCTATGAATAACAGAGCAGTTGTCTTTTAGCAGCTCCTTTATTTTGAAAACAGCCCAAACATTCCGTCTTTGCCCTGTGTCTGTTCGGGACTGTCAAGTGGCAGCAGAATGCTGACAGTCCCTGGAAAATCGAATTGGGTGAACAATAATTTGATCTGTTTTGGACAGATCACCAGATCAGGTCGCACAACAGCTGTCCATATTACTACGCCAAACTACTTTCACAAAGCATGGTTGCTGGCAAATATCCAGTCCACTGCTTTGAAAGAAAATATTTGGAAATCATGAGACAAAAAGAAAGTTTTGAAACTTTAGCATACACTTTGCCTTTGAAATTGATGATTTTACTCATCAGAAGTTTGGTGGTATTCAATCTACTTATGCCATTTAGCGCATGTTAAATTGTGGTCAGAAAAGGATCCATAAAGAATGCATTCTCACTTATTCACGTGTCCATACAAAGCCAATTTTTTTTGCTTTGTGATATCAAAAATGCTCAATAGTATTTATTCTGTTACTTTATGGAGATTTATTAACTAGGACAACAATATAATTCACAATTTCATAAAAGCTGTGTTACACTCAGCAAAATGTCTTGTCCATGCCACAAGTGGCCCCCTCTTTACTGGCAATATATGTGAGCTACAATGTATGCGTTCTCCATGATAAAAATAGTTCCAACTTATTTTGGTATTTACAAGCTGTCTGCTTAAAATTGAAGCCAACCAAAGTCATATTAGACACTTGCAGAGTTTTTGGAAATAAACTAGACCATCACTAAATGATGAAACTGTCCTGGTTTCTTCCACACTGTCCTGGTTTCTTCCACACTGTCCTGGTTTCTTCCAGGGATCGAAATTCTGTTGACCGCTCACAGGAGCTCGCGAATTTTGCACCCTAGATGGCAGCAAATAGCGGTCAACTTGTAGACAGGTCTTTGCCTGTATTATCATAAGATGATAATAATAATAATAATAATAATAATAATAATTACTTGTATAGCGCCAATTCCAGTAAACTGCTCATTGGCGCTTGGTTTTATAAGTTGATGTTTCTGTAGTATTTTGCAAAAAGATATGTTTTCAAACGTTTCTTGAAGTTATCCAATGTTCTTGATTTTCTCACATTTTCTGGTAAGCCATTCCAAAGTGTTGGTGACGAAAAGGAGAAGGCTCTATCTTCGAACTTGTTTTGATATTGAGTGGCAGGTAACTGTAAGAGCAGTTTGCCATTGCTGCGGAGGTTAAGGTCATTTTCAGGTTTCAGTTGAATGAGACTTTTGAGGTACTGAGGCGCTTGATTATTCACAGCTTTCCATGTGGATGTCATAAGTTTGAATTGAATCCTTGCAGGGATTGGAAGCCAGTGTAACTCTTTCCTGTGATGACTGACCTTATCATGTCTTTTTAGTCCTTCAATCAGTCGTACAGCAGAATTTTGAGCCACCTGAAGTTTATTTATTGTTTGTTTGGATGAACCATAAAGTAAACCATTTCCGTAGTCCAACTGAGGAGTGACTAATGCATTGACAGCTGTTTTGATTGACTCTTTGCTCAGAGACTTACGGAGTCTTGAGATGTTTCGGAGGTTATAATAAGCATTTTGACACATTTTGTTCACTTGTTTGTGCATTGACATATGTTTATCAAAGAACACGCCTAAATTTCTGGCATGATCTGTTGCCTTGATTTCAACATTATCCACGCTGATTTTTGACATGTGAAGTTTCTTGAGTTGAAATGGCTGGCCAATGAGGATTAACTCCGTCTTTTCACCGTTGTTGCAGAGTTTGTTTTTGTGAAGAAAGTTGCGTATGTCTGTGATGCATTTTTCCATTTTCTTTGTTGCATTTTCCTCTTCAAGAAAAGTTGGCTTGAAGGATAGGATTAGTTGTTCATCATCGGCATACTTTTGATCATCAACTTCATTTTGTTCAGCCACCTGACTTATTGGAGCAATATAGGAAAAGAACAAGATTGGACCAAGTTTTGATCCTTGAGGAACACCATATCTTAGAGGCAATTCGTTTGATTCAGTATCCTTTATGCGTACAGATTGAGATCTGCCAGTGATGTAGGATTTGAACCAATTCAAAGCAGAGCCACCAATACCATATTTGTCTTTCAGCCTTTTCAACAGTATTTCATGATCAATCGTGTCAAATGCTGCAGATAAATCTAATAGTACCAGCATTGTAACTTCACCACGGCTCATGTTCAACATGACGTCATTGTGGATTTTTGTCAATAGAGTTTCTGTACTGAAATTTTGCTTGTATGCCGACTGTTTTTCGTCATCAAGACTTCGAAGTGTGAGGTGACTGGTGTACTGTTTGATGACAGCTCCCTCTATCACTTTGCTCAGGAAAGATAAATTTGAAACTGGTCTGTAATTCTTCTTAATGAGGTCAAGTCCATTTTTCGTTAGGAGAGGTTTTACAAGAGCATGTTTCAGTTTATCAGGCATTTTCCCTTGTTTGAGTGATGCATTGACTATTTTAGCAATGACCGGGAGAAATTCATCGATGCATTCTAGCAGTAACCATGTGGGTATTGGGTCAGGGTTACAGTGCTTAGTAAAGATTATTCCTTTACTTCAAGGACAATATCATGATCATGTTTATAATAGTTTTCATATAGACCGAGGTCACAGTCTTCTCGTTGCTGTAGGCAACGTAGACTGAGGACATTACATTTGCTGAGCACTATTGAAAATCGTTGAAAGCAATAACTGAAAATAACAAACAATGAAACATGAACACAAACAGAAAACTGCCATCTGCAAACAGAAAGCAACATAAGTGGTGATCTTGTTTTGTCTCCAGTCCTGAGGTGTTTTCAACACAAAGAACAGTCGAAGATATTTACAAAGTGGGAGGGAACATTTATTTCTGGATGTCACTTTTAAAATATCAGAATATGTGGTAATTCTCATCACTTGTGAAAGATATAAAACACCTGAATGAAATTAAAACGTTATTTGTGGTGTGGTTTCATTATCTATCTATCTATCTATCTATCTATCTATCTATCTATCTATCTATCTATCTATCTATCTATCTCTCTATCTCTCTATCTCTATCTATCTCTATCTATCTATCTCTATCTATCTATCTATCTCTATCTATCTCTATCTATCTCTATCTATCTCTATCTATCTCTATCTATCTCTATCTATCTCTATCTATCTCTATCTATCTCTATCTCTATCTATCTTGGCCCCGGCCTATTCTTGGCCCCGGCCTATCTATTTATCAATCTATGTAGGCCTTGCTATTGATCTCTTTATCAATCTGTGAATGTATCTTTCAGGATGTATGATTGTGATGTATTTTGGGGAATTTAATTTCTTAAACTATCTTAAATATAAGATAACATATAAAGGTACATAACATCATTTTGCAATTATGAGCGCAAAGTATGCTTTTAGAAATATACCTTGATTACAATGAAACTTTACCAAGATGCCAGCAAATGTTATTCAATATAAATGCGATCTGCATTTGAAAGATGTGGTCTTGAGTCAATCACTGTTCACCTAAGTGTGCTTGGAACTAACCAATCAGATCATACATGAAATGCTTGACTGAGTATGATTGACTGCTGAATGTAATAGTCCGAAGCTATTGTTTGGAAAACAATAGACATACAGACTAAAATAGCAAATTATGAACAACAAAATTATTAACAGCTATCAGTTTTGCAAAGCCTCCCTCTCTTCAGCCTGAAACTCCTTTGATTTTTTTGTGGTAAATTTCTTTAAAGTACAGGAAAGTTCTGAAAATAGCACACAATACAAAATCATTTCCTATCCACCCATATCTTAATTTTTGATGAGAATAGGCCCAAAATAGCTGCGACACGTTCCTGTGTCGCAAGTGTGTAGCTCTCAACCCATGTTTTGTCTCCGATCCTTCTCAGCTAACACTGAGAAAGTGGGTCTTCCTATCTAGTTTTCATAGATATGTTTTTTTCCAGTTTGCACTTCACTTTTTCTCAAAACTGTGATGTCACAGATTTAGTTGCATAACAAGAAAATATTTCAAGAGACTGACGAAATGCATTCACACATGGATTATGTATGTTTAGCTTGTTTGGCTTTAATACCTGTACTGGTTGCTAGATGCTTCAATGAAAAATATAACTGAACCAAACAGACCACTTATCCTCAAAGGAGAGTTACACTGCTGGCCAAAAGTTTGGAATGATAAGCTGCTCGTCGTTGCCTTTGTGTTGTACAAAATGGTATTAGGTTGTTCGGAATCTTACTTGATCAAATCGAAATATTTAGACCTAAATTGGATCATTAAGGCCACACATAATTGATCTTTAGCTTCTCGGATCCTCTCAAGGCACTTTTTCTAGGGTCGGTCGGTAGGATTTATAATGTCAAAATTTTATTTTTTTTCCATCTGCAGGAAATCTATTGTGTCGGCATGTCCGCGCAGCTAAGAATCAATTATGTGCGGCCTAAAGGTAACTTTGTGAAAATAGCATTCAATTTGAAAGGTTGCTCTCAAAAATGGGGATATGTCAAAGTGAGTAAGAATTGGCCATTGACGTTTCATTGATATGCCTGGCCACTTGTTTGGGGCTATCAGTATTTTTGAAAGCAACAAAGGAAGCTGAATGCCATTCATATACACTGAGGAAACTACCCATACAATCCTTCTCCTGATTAAGACCTTTTTTTGATCATATAAGAATCCATGCACCCATTTCTGTAACACTGGTACGATGGCAAGCAAAATTCTGTTTCCAAAGTTTTGCCTGCAGTGCACAATGACTAAATCAAAGTGATTAGTAATAGATAACGCCCTCGTTTGTGACGATATGCAATATATCCGAGGGCTTTAGCCCGAGGATTATTGCATATCGTCACAAACAAGGGTGTTATCTAACTTATACCACTAAGTACAAAACAAATTAATTTAAATCTCTTTGTTTGCCTTCAATCCTTCTTGTTTGACAACATTTCATTGTATTTGTTACACATTCATGTTCCTCAGTTCATTTGAAGGTTGGCAGCCCTGAAGGCAACAGGTCAGAATTCTTTGTTCTCAGGAAATAATACAATACATTAATTTTGTAGATGGAAAGATAGATAGAAAGATCGATAGATAGATAGAAATAACACAATACATTAATTTCATAGATTAATTTTAGATAGATAGATAGATAGATAGATTGATAGACGGATAGATAGATAGGGGTTGTTTTTCAATCGGGGTACGCTCTGGAAAGTCACACGATATCCAGAATACCAGAAATACCATGCATATATGTGGAAAAAACGTTACACAGAATGATTAAACATACTGAGACGGACCTACAGTAGCGAAAAAATTATTCAAATCGGTTGAAAACAGCCCGAAAAAAATGTATTTGTGTCATTTTGACCAAAATTGACTGTCTCATTTGCAAATTAGGCAAATATCGCTTCAGATTTTTCAGTCCTAACCTAACAGTAAGTTTTAACAATAGTGAATATGCGTTCAACATGGTCCCAAGAGTTCAACATTAGAATTACATGCAGCAACTATGATTAGTCTCTTCAGAATCCTGCATTGAACACATGAAGGTCAATTCCGTCAAATATTGTCCTCTCCGAAATAGGGTCAGCAACACAGCAATAACATTGAATTAAAAGTATTTTTATTTTATAGAAATACTCCTTCAATAGATTAGACAAAGTTTTGGTAAGTGTTTCACTTCAGTTGTACCAACTGCACAATGCTCGTAGCGGAAAACACCAAAAACAGCTTTCGTCAAATAAACTGTCCTCTCCGAAAAATGCTGTCTTCTCCCAAAATTACTATTTTCCTTGACACACACAAAGTTCTTGGCCAAAATTAAGCAAGTAAGATGATTTTTCATTGTCAGATATATATCTATCCACTCAGCACAAGCCCATACAACTGGGTGTTCTATACATCCAGTAATAGAGGGATGAGCAGAATATTGACTTTGGTCGAAATATCAAAAAGTCAAATAAAAAACAATTCAGAATACTTGTAGCCCTAAAATTTTCAGAAATCCACGGCACGGTATATAGCAACAGAAAAAAGTCAATTTGGCCAGAAAAGAAAGACCTTTATTTTTGACCCCTGTGAGACAAAACTATGTACCCCGATTGAAAAACAACTCATAGGTAGGTCGATAGTGCAGCCCTCTTAGCCAAGGTGTCTTAGGTGAGGCCGATTATCACAGTCGCTGAGCAAATTTTATTTTGAAGTAACAAAATACATTAAAAAATATAATAGAAAGCAAGGAGCAGGGGTTCGGGGGCAGCAGCCCCCGAAATAAGAAGAAGCAGGGGTTCGGGGGCGGCAGCCCCCTAATTAAGAAGAAAAAATAATTCTTTGAGCTTGCCATTTGAATAGGGCCAAAATTGTTGGTCTGCTGCTCCGCGATTTTTTTTTGCAGCTTGCCTATCCAAAATGAACTATTTTATCGAGTGACCTTTAATTTGATCATAATTTCAGATATTGGTATAAAAATAGAGTATATGCAGCCTTTTCATTGAGACCAGTTGCACTTGATACAATCTTCCTCCTTGTTTACTGTCTGTGTTGTTCAGTTTTAATCCTTTGTTGGTCAGTTTTGTTTCAGTGTTTCCTTCAATTTTGTCACTTGGAGTCGGCCAAGCATGCAATATCTTGGTCAGGTGTATGAGCTGTGATATGCATTATATCAGAGCGAAATCCTGGCTTCTGATTGGCCAGAAAAAGCAAACAGTGGTATAAGAACTTGTGAAGACGAGTGTCTTGTGCAAAACAATAAAGCTGGCTTTGTTTGGGAAACTTTGAAGCAGAGACTCTTCTGGCAAGGTGTAACAATCAGCTTAGACAGAAGTTGTTTGTTGTGGTTTTACACAAAAAATAACATTGCCTGGCAGTTTTAATTTCCTTTGTCATAAACCATGATGTCAAACTCTGAACTAATATGTCACAGATTGACGATTAGACCAATCACATTCACAGATACCCTGATGATGTTACGGTTTAACTGCAAAATAAAGTTTTCAAAAAACATGTAGCTATTAAAACGATAATAATGTGAAAATTGTACCTTCGAAGTTTGG